>CM074294.1:7619549-7777049 GCA_037194245.1 Opsariichthys bidens
GTGGTCAGTCAGAGCTCAAGAGGACAGTGTAATTTAGAAAATATGTCAGTCCTTGGCTTTTAGGCTCAGGTATTTGTGGTCATACGCCCTGGATTACACTTTAACCCCGGGGAAGGTCTCTTGGCGAGGTGAAAGGCCAGTGCCCTCGTTTGGAGGGAAAAAAGAAAGTCCTCTCACTCTCTCTCCTCAGGAATGCAGTATCTTCTCACCCAGTAAACTCAGTTAAGCATTTTAGCGCTGATAAACATTCACCTGAGACCCTCAGGAGTCACACCCTGGGCTCAAGGTCTTGTTTGAGATGTCTCTCTGTTGTAACAAACGGATTGCGGCACACATTCCTCATACAGACGTCATTTCTAGACACTCTCGAAAGAGGTGGCGCTCCTCTGGAGAGGTTTAGAGGTGTGTGCGATGTGTATGTGCCATTAGGTTTCCCAAAGGACACCGGGGACTCAGACTCACCCTTCAGAAGACTGTGTGGTGTATAGGCCGGTCTGGATTTAGATACAAGAGCCTTATCCTGTGTTTGCTGTAATTTGCAGGGCTCAAGGTCTATGAGATATATAGCCCTGAGAGAGGCCAGAGACTCCCAAAGCACGCCTGATTTGTGGCAAGCAGAGGGAAGGCACTTGGGTACAAACATTGAGAGTAAAAAAAAAAAATGTCTGTAGTCTAGCGGATATATATTTATTTAATTTACTCTGTGGTTTGGGCTTATATAAAGTAACATCCTCTTCATATTAAACCAATAATAGCATAATATTACTCGCGTTTATTTATTTTTTTCACAAGAAGCCACGTTCCAGCATCCGAATGAAAATAAAGGGTCAATTCATGTGAAACGAGTGAAAAATGTGCCGTTTAACGAGCAGTTTTCATGTGTAGAATAACACATGCTCCTATGTTATCCATACACTGAGAGGTCATCTGAGGTCTGTCTGTGTCTTAACTGGAAGCTTGTGTAGCTGCTGCTTATGAGGGGCAGGTAGAGCCCCCCCTGCTGGACATCTGACAGGTAGTGCACTTATCATACTCAAGCATTTCTTATTCCTATTCTTATTTCCTCCTTTTTTTTCTCTCAGATCTAATCCACAGACTTTCATATTTTTGCACATTTGAATATGTATAAAAGACTCAGACCAGAAAAAAGTTACTTCTGTATTTCAATACAGCATGTTAGTATAAGTGCACTTTAGCTTATAATTTAGTTATTCAGATAGTCTTTTAAACCACCATGTTAATCCTACGTTCGATTATGAACTGCATCCATTGATATTTTTTTCCCCATGTGGCTCCAAGTAAAGCAAACATAATTGCAACCAGGTCTCAAACCTTGAAATATGTGCGGCACCATCGATTTGATTTGATTTTGTCATTCTTGCTGTGTATCTCTGCATCTCGTCTCGCTCTCCTCAATGATTCATTCTCAGGTCGGCAGCGGCACATGGATGCAACGCATTGTGAATTCACAGAATGACATTTGTGACCATGGGTTCTTTGAAAATATCACTGTTCTAGTACCTGCCAGTCAGTTAATATGATTCCAAAGCATATCCCTCACATATAAGAAGTCAATGTAAAATCAAAATAAAGAGTTGGACTTCTATATGATTGAAAAGAAGAGTCCGTGTATATAACCGTTTCCTTTCTTGTTTAGAAGCAAGTGAAATGCCTGGAAACTCGTTTTTTGCTGCAGCGGTAGGATGCTGTTTTGCTTGTATGTGGTTGGAATAATAAGATATCACCTTAAGATCTTATTTGACGGCACTCTGCACTTCTGTCCCATGACAAATGCTTTGATGATAATCGGGCGACAGGACCGGAGGTCAGCCTGGATCTCATTGGGAGTGACCCATAGTTGGCGAATCTATCTGTCAGAGTAGCTCCTCACATCTGTGAAAGATGTTGTTTGTGTGTGTTTTGCGAATGTGTTTGGCCATGCAAAGCCGCCTTTCCTTTTTAAAAGCTCATTACTGTGGAGATAGTGAATTAACAGGTGTTAACACACAGGATAAATGACAGGCTGATGAAAGCATCTCCTCCAGTATCAAATGTAAATTAATTAGATTCTATCTAAATTAAACACGCCACCAAATCATCATGGGGCGATGGGGCCTTTTTGAACATTTGGTGGGCTTGAGTTCTACAAACTGATAGTGTTTATTTTTCTTTTTCTTTTTTTGCCGTTTGAAGCGCTAAGCCCCTGATTCTTTTCCCACGGACCCTTTAAGCATCTCCAGTTGTCTAATGCATCCTCTAATGTGCTCTCAAAATGAAAACATCTTTTCATTTATTGCTGTTTTTTTTTTTTAAACCTTCCGATTTCACCAAGGATTTTTACCTGGGAGAATAAAGCGTGCATCTGCCACGCTCTGTGGCCGTAAAGCCAAATCAATTGGCTTTCTAATGGAATTAAAAAGAGGGTTGAAGTGATCAAGGCAGACCTCTATATTAGTTGCTTCAAAAGCGTTTCCCCCTGGCCCCTCTTTTTTTCTTTCCTTCCCGAGCACTGATGCCGCTTGATCGACACTCAGCTGATCTATAAATAAAGTCTTTTCTTTCTTCACAAAGACTTTGCGGTTTACTGTTTGTCCTCAAGGTCAGGGTCAGGCTAACTGAAAAGACATGTTCCAGTGATCATTAGGAAAATGACCTGGTCCTAATTGAGATGGGCACCTTCTGTCAACTGTTTTAGGAAAGCATTTTCAAATTTCCCTTTTTCCTGCATCGATTTCCCTTGCTGTCTCTTTTTTTTTTTCATTCTCGTTTGCAGTGACTTGCTAAAAGATAAATGCATGCATGTTGGGAATAAAGGCTTTAGCACCTGCTTCAATTAAACTGTCAGTACATATTTTTGTGAACAGATAAAAAGAATGTTACAGTAGTCAAGTTCCTCTGATAACTGAAGTGCTTACGCTCTCGGTGAGCGCCACATGACCTTGATACACTTGTTTTCCCGAGCGATCTTGAGACGTTTAGTCACAACATTGTTTCCCATTTCATTCTGTTGTTTTGTTTACGGTGCCCGAGAGTTGGAGAAGACACTGTTGCACTATAATGCCACTGGCCTCCAATTTATGGAGCATGTTGATTGCCTTCCATTTTCTCATTTGAGTCTCCCTATGACAGAGAGAGCCTTCACCATCGCTCGGCTAAGCATTCATTCTTAATGCTGAATTTAAACCACACAACCCTGTAAAGGAGCCCAACAAAGCGAGCTTCATCAGGAAGATGATTTGCTGGGCAACAGGCTCGTTCATCGGCCCTCATTTCCTCTAAGAGCTACACAAAAGCCTACATTAAGCTGGAAAGAGGCATGCCAGTCCTATTATTCTTAATACCTTTATCTGTATATGTTATTTGGCCATGCCTCTCCAAATGCATTTAAATATGATTAACATTGGCGCTGTTTCATTTTTTTTTTTTCCTCCCCTCTTTTTTTTTTTTTTTTTTTTTTTTTCACAAGCGGATCATGCCCCCCTCCCCTTTATGTTTTTGTAGCCGCACAGCTTTAGAGTTCCATTCTCATTCCTGTCGTCTCAGAAAACAAAACAAACTCCTGTTCCTGTCAGTTGGGTCGGAGATAGGGGCAGCGGTGGGTTGGGGGGCAACAGTGAAGGGTGGTGGGGGTGCAGCAGCTAAAAGCCTTTTGTCCAGTGGGAAAGACCGTGTCAGCGGCCAGTGAGAAAAGGGGCTCCGGTCATTTGGCCACAGTAAAAGACCAAAAGTGTAAAGATTAAGGACGTAAGGGGTCGAGGTAAAAGCCTATGACTAATGTGGCTGGTCATTCACAGCTCTTGCCACATTGTTTGTCCACTGTCCAGATGGTCACTGGGAATAAATCGCAGCGAGAGTGGGAGCTCAGTGGATTGCTAGGCTTGACTTCCTGTCAGATTATCGTGTAGTGAGGAAAGTCACTTGCCTTTTATTTTTCCCGCTTTCTTTAGATCAGCATTTCAAACAAAAAGGGATCAGTTTTGGACCATTAAGTATTTAAAAAATATTTTTAAATGCTTAAATTTATGCTCTCTAAGGCTGCATTTTTTTTTTTTTTTTTTTTTTTTAATCAAAATAGCGTACAATTTATAAATGTTAAACATTTATGAAAAATTACAACAATATATTTTTTAAATTTTAATATTTTTAAAATGCAATTTATTCCTGTGAAGACTAGAGTAATGTTTCAATTAAAATTCTCATGATCCTTCAGAAATCATGCTAATATGATGATTTGGTGCTCATGAAACATTTATCATCAATGTTGAAAGCGGTCGTGCTTAATGTTTTTTGAAGCCATGATTATTTCACGCAAATGTTGTGGTGCTCACATGAATGTCTTCGCCCAATACGGAGTCTGTGTTCAGACGTAAACAGAAGCGCTGCACTTCGTCAATTGCATTGGAGACAGACGGGGTAGAGAAGATATTGTTTAATAAAGTCGTTGTTTTTGTTTTTGTGCACTTCATAAAATTAAGGTTGAACGACTGCAGTCACATGGACTATTTTAACCATGTCTTTAATACTTCTATGGACCTTGAAATTGGTCATTTCGTTGCTTTATATGGGACATAAAAAACCTCTTAAAATATTTACATTTTTGTTCCAAAAATGAACGAAGGTCGTTCTTTAAAAAAATAATAATAATAAATTTGCAGACAAATATAAACTGTAAATGCACTGCAGTTCGAAATTAATTTTAGGTCAAAGCTTTTAAGATCATGAGAAACATAAATTCAGTCGCGTGTCCAGACTTTTGCTCAATAAACTTGACGCTTGAACACCGAATGGTGCATAGAAAGTGTCGAAACGCTCTTTATTGTTGTCATCTCTTTGATCACTGGAGGGTGTGAGATGTCGGGAGGCAGGAAGATTCGCAGACAGGATGACTGAGGCTGGTACTGCTGAGCTGCAGGACAGTACTGCACCCTGGTAGATCTCTGGGAAAATAACATTGGAGTCTCTTTATCCGCACGCTTGCAGCTGGCCGCTACTCGATGTAAATCCACATCACCTGCGGCTTACCGCATTCGCTGCAAAAACCTGGACGCATTTTAAACCAGGTATGAAGAATTTTACAGATATCACATCTGATAGACCAAAGTGCAAATTTTATCGATCACCCGAAGCTTGTTTAGCAATTACTGAATATTCTGTATTCTATTCATACATGCTGATTCAAATAAGCTTGTATGTCTGATATGTTGAACAGATTAGTAATTCGTCTTAGCTTTGACATTGATTAAATAAATCGTGTTAAACCGTCTTAAAAGATTAGCAGGCGTTCCATTATGAGCAAAAATAGATAGGGATCAAAGGGAATTGACAACAGTAAACAAACATTTTACCATTTTAAGGAAGGGGGGAACAAACAGGACCCTCGAATTACCTTCCCAGTACAGATCTTCTTTATAGTGGCAGTTTGTCATTTGGTGGAACAGTATAATTTATTTTCATCCTCCTGATGTGTTTCCCAGTAATGGCTTTGCATAGAGACCGTTTCTGCATACGCCCAGAGGGGGAAAGCTCACACACATGCATACTCCTACAAACACTCTCTCTGTCTCTCTTACTCACATCGAATAACACCACACAGCCTGATTCTCAAATATGGAACATGTAAACATCGAGCCTTATTCAGTGCATTCATCATTTGCATGCATCTGATATCCAGAGTACAAATTAGTTGCCAAGCACTGAGAATGTCATTAAAATTCAGTAGTTTTGTGCTAGATATATTTATCCTGCATTTTATACATTAGATGAAGTTGTGCATGTTAAAATTCTTCAAATTCGTGTCATATGAACACAGTTTTTGGTAAAGGCAACGGTGTTGGGTTGATAGCACAGAGTGACCCCCACTGGCCAGAGTGCTGTATCGCAGTCCTGCGCCGGGCCCATGTGTGGTGTATGAGGGACACTGAACTGACACCCTTGGCAACCACTCGCCTGGTTGCCACGGCCAAGCAAGCAAGCAAGCAATTCGGAAGCCAGCTGTACTGCAGGAGCTGTTCCTTCTCATTTGCAGTTCATTTATCTCCGATCTCCGCAAGCCTCGCCAGCACACACACACACACACACACACACACACACACACAAACTCCCACTGGTAACCTCATCTCCATTGTGCCCAATCAACTGTGGAAAGTAAATGGCATCTCTCTCCCCCTTTTATTCATTCAAAATAACTCGCACATGCACACAGCATAGCGCGGCTGTCCTTCATATAAAACACAGATGTAGAGACATTAGCTGAAATACACACATACAATCGGAATTGCCTTTGAAGCTTATGTCAATAAAGTATTGTGAAATGTAGCCTGCATGAGTAAATTACATGCATTACTAAAGCTGCGTACGCTTCCCATACACATGTGGTGACTGTTACGTATCGATTGTTATATTTAAATTCAACATCTGTGTTTGATGAACTCATGTGTAAGAGAAGCACTTGTGTGTCAGCTTGTCAGATGCAAAATCATTTGGTGAAGCATTTAGGAAATAAAAGTAAAAGCCCTCAAGCCAAAAGCTGTTCAGACAGCCAGCAATAGATTTTGTTGTTGCACCTGACTCTGGGGGAAAAAAAAAGAAATATATTTATTATTATTATAGATATACATGTATTTATTAGATATATTATATATGTGTGTGCACAGTAGTGCTCAGAATTATTGGCACCCTTCGTAAATATGAACGAAGCATGTAAAAATAAATCTGCATTAATTATTTTAATATTTACACATAAATCTAACCTTTCATTTAAGTAAAAGAATTGAAAATATTGGGAAAATTACATTATGAAAGAAGTGTTTTTCTCCAAAACATGTTGGCCAAAGTTATTGGCACCCTTAGAATTCTTTCTAAATAAAATATATTCCCATTTATATTTACATTTTTTAGCACACCAGATCAGGTGATCATGGACATGAAATTGTCCAGCCATGACTTCCTGTTCCACAGGAGTGAAATCATGAGGAAACACAAAGGCCAAATTTTTCCTAATCATTTATCACAATGGGTTTAACCAAAGAATTCACAAAAAGGGCGGTAAGAAAATAGCTAAAGCGTTCAAAATCCCCATTTCCACCATCAGGGCAATAATTAAGAAGTTCCAATCAACTAAAGATATTACAAATCTGCCTGGAAGAGGACGTGTGTTTATATCGTCCTAATGCGTGGTGGTGAGAAGCGTTTGAGTGGCCAAAGACTCTCCAAGGATCACAGCTGAAGAATTGCAAAGATTAGTTGAGTTTTGAGTGTCAGGAAGCCTAAAAAAAAAAATCAAACAGCACCTACATCCCCTCAAGTTGTTCGGGATGGTTTCAAGAAAAATCCTCTGCTCTCATCCAGAAACAATCTCCAGTATACTCAGTTGTCAGACAAGACTGGAACTTTAAACAGGACCGGCTTCTATGGTCAGATAAAACTAAAAACAGAGTTTTTTGACCGCGAAACCCACCAGATGGGTTTGGTGCACACAGGGATAAAAAGTACTCCATGCCCAGAGTTAAATATACTGCTGGATCTTTAATGTTGTGGGCCTATTTTTCTGCTGGAGGTCCTGGACATCTTGTTCAGATACATGGTATCATGGATTCTATCAAATACCAACAGATAAAAAATCGAAAAACTAACCGCTTCTGCTAGAAATCCTATAATGGGCTGTGGTTGGATCGTCCATCAGGACAATGATCCAAAACCAACACAAAAATGTGTCACTGAGCACAAAATGAAGCTTCTGCCATGGCCGTCCCAGTCCCCTGACCTGAACCCTAGAGAAAACGAGTGGAGTGAACTGAAGAGAAGCACCAACATAGAGCTGGGAATCTGCAGGATCTGTAGAGATTCTGAATGAATGAATGGTCTCTGATCTCATGTCAGGTGATCTCCAAACTCATCGGGCATTATAGGTGAAGACTCAGAGCGGATATCTTGGCAAAAGGAGGTTGCAAAAAGTATTGAATAAAAGGGTGGCAGTAATTGTGGCCAACGCGTTTTGGAGAAAAACATTTATTTCAAAAAAATATTTTCCCTCCATTTTCAATTCTTTTACTTCAATGAAAAGTTAGATTTGTGTTTTTTATATATATATAAGATTTTCAGTTTGTCTGTAAAACTAAAATATTTAAGCAGATGTATCTACATGTACAATGCTAGGGTCATGAGAAATATTTATAATCCGAACAGGAAAAAAAGCAGATGAAATCCAATTTGTACAAATCCATATGTGGTTTGAAATTTTTTTAATAGTGCATTCCAATCAGACATTAGTGTCATTCGCAGTGCTTTTCTCTATCTAGTTGGACTGGTAAATGGACAAATGAGTGAGCTGCTTTGAACACATGACACATTCATTAACGTGTAAATACAGTATTGCTTAACCTGTCAGCCGCGTTGATGAGTTGAGCACACAGATGTCATGATGGACATCAGCAGAGGCAGTTTTCAGTCCTGTTTGATAGCTACTCTGTTCTGTCAGTGTCCTGCTGATGCTCAAGTCATTACTATGGCAACCCATGTGGATAAAGCAGATATTGACTACACTGACTGAACAAACAGCCCTGATTTCATCACTTGCACTATGACAGCGCGGACGCTACAGAAAAACGAATCCGATTTATGTGCATGGTGAGCATGTGAGAGTCAGACAAATTTCTGCACGCGTGTCGTCGGCTTTAGAGAGCAGATGAGCTTTAGTTATTATGAGACTCATCAGCACTGTAAACTTGAGAGAGCTCCAGACATCCTCCAGACACTCTCGCCTCCTTGGTATGAATCGTCCGTATCTCATTCCCTGCACTAATTCCAATTTAATTGCCAGTGGCCTGAAGCCTCTTCAATAGGAGTAACAAATGGTTTGATTTTGTAGACTTCATCAGACTGCATTTTAAATGCGACACTCACCCCGCACGAATGCCAATGAAGCAGAGGAGAGGCTGCCTGTTTACTAATTATCCTTTTTCTTACTGGGAGCCGCACTGCAAGGGTTGTCTGATTAAATCGGATTTGTGGGATAGGGGGGAAAAGCAAGCACCGTCCTCTGCTTTGTAAACGATCCTCATGGAAGGCAAGGGCCATCCGTGCACTGTAAATTCTGCTCACTTAAAGGGACACAGTCATTTGTAGACCTAACGCAGGGGTGGGTCCACTTGTAAATTCCTCCCCGATACAGTGTTTATGATCTTTTATCACTTCATCCATCAGGATGATTCAAACAGTGGCTCTCCAAACACAGACCGTGATGTATAGGCTATACGGGTTGCAAGTATCACTTTTAATATGATTTAGCAGCTGCTTCTCATACCTTTATAGAAGCATTCAACGTTTTTACATTTATTTATAATAATATTTAATTTTGACAATATTATTTCATTTTTTTTCTTTAAGAACATTGACAAAAAAAAGTCAAGCAGCATTTATTTGTCATTTACATACTTAACACTGGGAGAACTGCATTGAAATGCTTGTGACGAGACTCATAAACACATAAACCACACATGAATAATAAAAAAAAAATATATATATATATATATATATATATATATGGTTACATACCCTAGTTACATCACATCCATTTCTTGTATTATTGCGCATCATGCAGAAGTTACATTGCCGTCATAACTATAATGAAAGATTGCATGTAATGTACTTTACACAATGTTAATAAGCGATTTTATCACCCTTGTCTTATGTTTAATGTATAATGTTTGTCTTGTGGCTATAATTTTAAAGGTCCATGTATGTCCAATAGTTTTCTGAAGAGAGTTTATCTCTTTTTTTCGATGAACGGATTTAAATAAGGCTTTTATTCACATGTAAACCTTGATCAGCGAACATGAACAGAAGCTCAACTGAACCTGCTTTACATGCGAGAACGAACCTCTTGCGGAAGCAGCAATGAGAACGAACCTCGTTGGTTCTCGGACGTCAAGCGAACATTTTTGAGCATCCGTTTACCTCAAATGTCTGAGTTGATGAATGTTTGTGAAATATAAGCCTAAATTCAATCTGTTAATCATATACAGCGATCGAGTCTCTTCAGAAAATTTGGACTAAACCATTCAATTCATATGAATTCATTTTACGATCTTGTTATGAACTTTTTGCGTTAAAGTGGTAGTTGCATAGACTGTCAATGGAGGGACAGAAAGATGTCAGGTTTCATCAAAAAGATCTTAATTTGTTGCAAAGATAAAGTCTTACGGGTTTGGAGTGACATGAGGTTGAGTAATTAATGACAGCATTTTCATCTTGGGGTGAATTATCCATTTAGTGGTGCACATACAATTATATCGTAAACAGACAAATCAGTGACAGTAAATATTTGACACTAAGCAGCATTTTACTTTAAAACTGGTTGCCACCCTTCATAAAATGGAAAAAGTCACGCATTGTGTAACTACTACTGCTGCGCAAAATCACGTTGGAGTAATTGACAGATGAAAGCTACACACTAAAGTTTTTTTTTTTTTTTGGATTCTGTTAAAATGATTAGGTGTTAGACACCAGATTCAGTTTGATTCATTGTCCAAAAATGAAGTTAAAGGTAAATTTGACCAATAGTATTTTTTCTTCTTCTTCAAAATGTGTATATATTGCTGCAATATCCAACGATTGCTTGCTAGGCCTAACTTTCATTGTATCTCAAGTAACTTCTTGTAATCATGATGTTTGTTTTATCAAAAAACAATTCAAACTTGAGGATTGTTGCAAATGCTGTTTAGGAAGCTCATCTTGAACCCAGAAATTTCATGTAATCGCCAATAGCAATTCGTCGGCGCCACAGAACCATGCTCTCTTTTACCGAATCCTCTTTGCAGGCACGTTGAGTTAGTGTTGAAAGCTTACTTAATTATGAAGAATCTGCCTCCAACACCTGTCAAAGTCAATAGGGCCAATTTCTTCCATGTGGGTTTGTGAGTGATGAAGACATTTTCTCTGTCTAAATGGACACTGGAGAAACCATATGGTTCCATGACATTATCTTGAAGTAATTAATATGGCTTCTACAATGACATCTGGTGGCATTAATCTATCTGAGAATGTGGCATATCGCCGCAGCCGCCCGCCCGACACGAAAGTGAATTATCTGTAACTATTATTGGTGCAAAGTCTGGAAAGGTACCAGCCCCTGAATGAGGAGTAATCTTTTCGGAGGTTTAACGCAGGTTGCACCGTCCTCATTCTTTCCCGTCGAAGCATCAGTTTAAGGCTTTTAAATGCAGTCTACCATTGTAATTCTCCTTTTAGAAAGCCACCACTTGAGATGAAAACCTGTTAAATCAAATAGCGTATTTTACACGTCCCCCCTGTCGGGTGTCATGTATTTATAAGGCAGACCTTCGGAGACCAATGACACTTTGATAGTAACACACAAAATGTTATTTTGTTTCTCCCTCTCTCTCTCCCTCTCTTGCTGTCTCCCGTCTCACCATCTCTCCTCCTGTTAGATCAATAAACAATTCATTGAAGCTCTTTTCTTTGCTTTTCTTGTCAGAGGCACAGAGGCGTTTTGAATGCATTAAGGCAGCGCTCTGTGCTGTCACACGCTCTGTATTCCAGACCAAAGCTGTCAGTCGTTGCCCTCCCTTCCTTACCAGCCCCCTCTGAAAGCCTCAGGCTCCTCTAATGCCACATTATGCCCAGCCACTCTCCCGGATTACATGGATGTGCAGTCCTCCTGTAGTCTGGGCTCATTAGGTGTCAGCCGGAGTGAGTGAGCGAGCGAGCGAGGGAGGGAGTGAGTGAATACCCTGGCCGGAGAGATGTTGCAGACATATCGCATCACGCGCACATGCGGATGCTGGAACAGCTTGTACCTGTTGACTTCCCAGCAGCCTGTAGCACCCCATCATAAAAACACTCGTGTAACATCTCTTTATCTATCTGTCTCTCTCTCTTTGGATTCGAGTAGAAAAAAAGACAGGAGAGATATGAAGCCAGACAAGGGAGAAACATTTCTCTTTCTCTCCGATCGCTCTGAGTGCAGGACCCCTTGTTGTTTGGTTTTCATTAAGCGTCACGTTACCGTGGAAATGAATGGGTCAGAAAGCCTTTAGATGTGGCTTTACCCTTCAGACCTGGAGCCCTTTGGTAATGTGCTCCCTATAATGCTCACATTTATATATCCCAATTATAATTAAGATGCAGTCCCCATGAAAATCATTACACTGCTCGAAGGGGTTCTCGTGACTAATGTTCTCAGTACGCTACGCTATACACAGATATGCTCGCTTGCAAGCGCAGTAGGAAATGGCAAATTTCTCTTGATGGCCCCATTTCACACTGAGCCAAAGTTCTGTGTTTTGCACATTATACTAATTGTGGGACTAAATATTTGGGCTTTCTTTTCAGGCTATGTGCACCCCCTTGGTACGTTAAAGGGGTTGTATGGTTTTGGCACCAGTCTGACCATATTGTCACGCCCTCCTGAGCCCCTGCTAGCACCCATTGTCCCCAGGCTCAGCGGGGCTGCCAAGGCTCCCTCTGCCCCGGAGAGCCCGGGCGGCCCCACCCCCCACCTGGCCTAAAGAGCTACCCCCATGACCCCAGCTCCCCTCCTGCTGTTAGACTTGAACTTCTCACAAGCTTCAAACATACCATACAGTCTTGGTGTGTATATATACTCCAGACACTAGCTTTCCGGCACTCACATATGACACAATCCTGTGTGCTTTCCTAACACATTAAATCTGTCTGCCCTTTCTGTCAGGATGTCCTCTTTGTACATGGTTCTTTTTTTAAAATAAATAAATAAATTGAGCACCTAATTGTAATTGGGGATGTGGTTAAATCCATAGATGTATTACATGATGACTCTGGAATGCTTGATTCTTGTTATTTGCAGCTATTTTTTTCTTATTTATAGTATTTGAAATATTAATGTGAATTAGTTCTACGCATTTTCCTGTGAGACTGATTCATTCATTCAAACAATCCATTCAAAAACACTGATTCATTCAGGAACAGTCAGTCAGTCAGTCAGTCAGTAACTGATTCAGTTATCGAGTCTATGAATGAGTCATTGAATTTTTCACTCAACCAATTTGTTCAAACACTTATTCATTCAGGAATGGGATGCAGGACTATCTTAATGAATAATGAATGAATACATCAATACATCATTGATTCAAAATATTTTTCAACACTGTCATTGATTGTGGTTTGACCTCATTTGGCACCATTTTATTTGGCTGAACAAAAAACGACAAAGTTGCTCAATCGTAACTTTTGTACAAATGTTTATTGTTCCTTTATTTGACCAAAATCAAACCAATACAATCTCCCAGAAAATTGCACCTCAGCCATCAGGCAGTGTCAAAAGATTCACATCGCATCAGATCAAACATCGACATCCTGCATATTGCGTGCTCATCTAGGCAGTGCATTCTAAGTGGAGCTGTAGGACAGGTGTGTCTTAGTGCCAGGCTCTTCGATGAGCAACAGGTGACATCACACCTCACTGCATTGTCAACAGATAGAGCAGAAGGAATTTGTATTCCACCAGCAACAGCGAATTGAAACGCAAGCTAATTGACTTGGTCTCACTAGCTTAGAATGGCACTCGTTCACCATGTGGGGTTTCTCAGAGCTGGCATCAGCCCTGTGGGAAACACGGTTACGTCGTCTAACTTCACATTAAGTTTTAATCACAGCCCTTTTCAGTTTGTTTTTGTATAAAACGTTTTGCATTTGTTCTGTACTGAATACTTAAAGAATTTGGTTGAAATTGTTGTATGTATATGAATTAAAATCCCATCTATTCTAGTGCACCCCTAAAAGCTGACAAAATTGTCTTTTAGCACATTTATGCATTTAAAATGTAGTCTTTCTCTTCTTGGAAAATTAATTTTGATGAATGAGAAAGGTTGATGACTCAACCTGAACTACAGATTTTTCCCAATCAGATCCTACCTAGAATGTGAATGTCCTTCCCCCTCCTAACCAATTAACAAGTCGCAAATATTTGTTCATGGCTATGCAACCAAAGCCCTTTATTACTGTATGTCCTGCGCAGACCCCCTTTTGCAACAGCAAATAAGTCAACACAGAACAGAAAAATGCTTTTGTCAAGTGGTTTCAATTGGTCTCTAGGTGATTGTGATTATGTCTAGGTGTCATGTGGCATACAGTCAGGGACAATGCAGGCACACATTCTCACGACCATCCCGAAGTTTGGAGGTGTTTACTGTGGTGAACCCCAAGCAGAACACCCCATCAACTAAATGCTGTGGTGCACCCGCTGTTAAGTAACAGCCAATGCTTCTTCAGGGCCATTAACTTAACACTGCAATGGAGCCAAGAGGCCCTTATAAAGAGACACTGGAGTGGAGGTAAATTATGCCAAAATTCAGGCAGCAGCAGCCAAAGCCAGTCCTCTATCCAGGTGTCACTTTGTCCAACTCAATTTTGCACTGTAATAGAGGCGAGTGGGTCAGCCACTTCTCTCTCTCTTTCTCTCTCTAGTTCTTTTTCTCTGCCTTACCCTTCAGTACCTCACAGAAGAGTTTCTCCCAGCTAGGCCATTTACTTGTGATGCTCTTTACTTCACACCGAGGAACACTTAATTCCAGCTAACACCAATCACATGGACACTGCACTTCCCTTCATGGCTGCCGCTTTATCAACTGTCCCCCCTGCCCTTCTTCTGTTCCCAAAATAGTGTTCTTTCTTCAGTGGAGGTGTTCTTACAACTTGAGAAATATGATGCACTAAGGGGTGAACTGTAAGATGTATTATTTGTCTGGTAATGGAAACATAATTCACCTTTGGCATTGTTTCAAAATCAAATTATATCATTAAATAAATACTATTCAAATATTTTAGTTTTGCAAGTATTGAAGTACAGTTACATTACCATTCAAAAATTTGGGGTGAGATGTTTTTTTAAATTAAGAAATTAATGCTTTTATTCAGCATGGACACATTACATACATACATGAAGTAACAATAAATACATTTGTAATTATACAGAAGACTTCCATTTTAAATTAATGCTGTTCTTTTGAACCTTACATTTATTTATTCACTTTTATATTGTTTTTGAACAATTTTATGTGTCTGCAGTATGTACACAACCACCCTATTGTGGTAAAAATCCATCCACAACATTTATTTTTCCCATAAATCTGAAAGTGTCTCAAAATGAGACGTTCAGGAATGTACTCCAATATGATGTAACATTGGAGCAGGCCCCGCCCATGACTGGTGACCGAATCTGCACTATTAGTTTAATAGCAGCATTCAAGAAATGTAATCTTATCAAAACTACTAAAGTTATTCAATCAAGAGCAGTGATTTAATTTTCTGCTTTTCTTTTGTCGTTTGATTCATATTAACAGCTTATACAGCAGTAGATATTGTATATTACGCTGCTGTCACTTTACACGCATTTAATATACACATGCAATTTATTTCCCTATTCACAGGCATAACCAACTGTGTTTATCTGAACTTTTTTCGACAACCTGGTGCGTATTTTTCAGTTAAGCTCAATAAGACGCAAAAGACAAGTTAAATACTCGCACATCGCACAGTCTGACTTTCATGATGACAAAGAACTGCAATGTCTCGTGAGTGTTGCCGCGATAGAGATAATGAAAACCAAACAGTTTTGTTAGTTTTGGCAGATTATTCGAGGCAAGTCACAGCATTATTCTGGATAGGGGAACGGGGAGCAGCAGCTCATTTACGTTTAATTATAAATGTACGAAAATGGCATATTTTGGGCATTTATAGCATGATATAATAAAGATCTGTGGGGTATTTTGAGCTGACACCTGAAAATTATATTACATCTTATGAAAAGGGGCATAATAGGTCCCCTTTAAAGAATCCTGAAAAGTGTATGAAAAAAAATATTAAGCTGCACAACTGTTATCAACATTGATGATATAAGAAATGTGATTTATGAAGGATCATGTAATGGCTGCTGAAAATTCAGATTTGCCATCATAGATATTCACATTCACATAGAAAAGGTTTTTTTTTAATTGTAGTAATATTTTACAGTATTATGGTTTTTGCTGTACTTTTAATCGAGTAAATGCAGTAAAATACTTATCATAAACATTAATAAATCATGATATGCTAGTGTATATGAAACATTTACTTTTCTGTTTATTTAAATGAAAAAATAGCATTTTGTGTAATTGATCCAAAATGTTGTCATATCTCCACATATTGTACCATTTTAAAAGGAGACATGGTCATTAATTGAGCTTTTCTGAGAGGAACACTTCAAATGAAAAGTGGGGGAATTATCATCATTAAATCTTTCAGTCACCAGTAATGTGGGATTTTGAGAGCAATCACGGCAGCAGCACTGGTGATGTGGCTTAGTCTTTCCCTCCGCCCCATCCAGACCCTTGAGCTCCCTGGGTCAGAGTCCACCTAACCTCTCGCATTCCTCAGAGCTTTTCCTCCCTACCCCCTGCCCTCTTTGCTCCTGTCACCCTGTCTTTCATCTCCCTCCACCCGCTCCCTTGAAAATGAACTTTTTGTTTCTTTACAGCCTTTAGATTTGCCATGTACCTTCCTGAAGCTAACAGCAAACATTTCACAACCCCAAACTTCTTTGGGATTTCCTTCCATAATCAATGCCCCCCTCTTTTTCATCGATAAACTGAGAGACGTAAGGAGTCATTAAAGATGGAGACAGCAAGAGGGGGAGGGAGATGGCTGGGCCGAGAGAAAGCCAGAAGGAAGGCTTGTCAGTATTTATTTGCAGAGAAGCAGCAATTTAGCTGCACTGTCTGAGATTTAAGAACAGGAATAGTCGTTTCTCTCGCTCACCTCAAACTCCTCCTCTCATCCTCTCAATCGCTCCTGTTTTTTTTCTCCAGCAAATGCTGATTGATCGAGCTTTATGAACATGAGACTGGGGCTCCTCATAGATTTTTAAATTAGTGGCAGCTTTGCCCCAAAGATGTGTTATCGACTCATGAAATAGAAGCAGAGCTTAAAACACTCCCACTTTCCCCAGAGTTTTCTAGAGCCTGATAATTGAAAAAAGTGTGAAGTGTGAGTCTGTGTATTAGAGTTAAGCAAAAGAGAGGGGAAAATTATTCACTTTGCACCTTTATCTCTTTAAACACCCGGGTATGTGTCTTTTTTTTTTTTTAAGCAGAGATTTCACTGATTTGGTCATATTAATTCCAGCTATCTAACCGCTCTAGTCTTTTGTTATTTCAGTCATCTATCCGCTGACCTCTTGTGGCACTGTATTATATGTGCATCTCACCCTGTGGTACTCGAATAGATTCTGTTATTGATCCACTGAAACCGAGTGTATTTTCTAAATGAATCATTGTGATTGTCCCGTTTTGCAGTGATCATGTGATTCAAAAGAACTGTAATTTCTGCACAAAATGCAGCGCCAATCTAAATGTCGAAAATGATTGACGAAAAGTAATCCTGCCCCAAAATACTCAGTTGGGCCAGTACTGCCGTTTAGCCTAACAGGACACTTTAACTTGGATATTAAAAATAAATGATGTTGTACGTTCATGCTAATATCTCCCTTTCTCTCTCTGTTCTCAGGATCAGATATGGCCATCTTCTGTTTGCTGTGCGGGAAGCGATTCCAGACGCAGACGGCTCTGCAGCAGCACATGGAGGTCCACGCAGGCGTGCGCAGCTACATCTGCAGCGAGTGCAACCGCACATTTCCCAGCCACACCGCACTCAAGCGCCATCTCCGTTCGCATACAGGTCTCACACCAGCTCTATACTACTTGAGTTTCCGTGTCTTAACGTCGCACACTTGTGCATAAACCAGCGGCCTCGGGAGCCACATTTTTGGAATGAATCGGTGATACTAATTTGATGCTTTGATGTTTTATGCACATCCGTCAAGCCAAATGATTATACACGCTGAGATGTGATTCACCCTGTAGAGTGTTTAAATCAGGATCCTGGTACAGTCATTGTGTTGGCTTTTTTTTTTTCCCGCCCGTCAACCCATCACCTTCTGGATGGAGGTGGATGGAATGAAGATAGCAGGCTGAAGTGACATGTCATTTAGTGAAAGGCCACAGCGCTGTGATGGCTTGTGACAGCGCAGATATCACCCTCCCCAGTCAGGCTGGCCCTGCTATATGGCGGTTTCATCCCCATGTGGCCAGGCACGCGGCTGAGCAGATGCGGCGACTCTGAGAACGGTCTCCATTACTGTCTTCGAATATGAGACGCTGGAAATGAATCCCATTTTCTCCAGAAAGCCTTTTCCCCCTTCGTCTCTGACCTTAAATAACAGCCCGACGTGTCAGAGTTGCTTTACTTGGCGACAGCAGGGATGAATATTTGAAGCGAAAGCAGGAGATGAGCAAAGCCCGCCTGTTTACGGGCCGCCCGCCCGTTATTGGGCAGCTGACGGTACAAGACGGCCAAGCGCTTACTGTACTTACGCTTGTCCTCGCTGGACTGCACATCAGAGCCGACGCTCCCGCCTGCACGCATAAATGTCAACGTTCTGTTTTGCCGCAGACGCGGCGGAGGGAGAAAGAGAGGCTGTGACGCAGCGTCGCGCTAGTTTGAACCCAATTCTCTGTGGGCGTGTATTAAATTACAATGAGCGCTAGCAAGCACCCGTTTAATGTGATGTGGGGGCTTTTGTCAAGGAGCTGAAAGGGAAAAACTGCTATTGGCACTTGCAAAAGCCACCAAAAATACGTCTTTTTTTTTTTTTTAAGGGAACAAAAAAAAGAAGATTCACTGCTCGCGTTTAATTCTCCTTTGATCTTCTTAATCTCATTCACAGTGTGTTTTTTAATGCTGGAAATGGAGTCGCAGATATGATAAGCACTGGATATTCTTCCAGAGCAGTGTTTCCCAACCTTTTTTTATCTTATTTATTCCTACAGCACCATCGATAGGGCTAAAGTACAGTTTCATCAATGTTAAACTTGACATGTACTTGGTATATTATTTACCATTAATATAATTAAGGTCGTCATTGTTACATTGATTTACTTTAAAAACGATCACTACTGTGTGTTACCAAGTGGCCTTTTATAAAAATTTGTTTTTTATAAATGTGCCTTTCCACCATAATCTTTCTCAAAAAACTTTTATCAAAAACTTTTCATTTTGCACATGTAAAGTTAAGTTCATAAAATGTGGGTAATTTTGTATTGTTTAAATATTGCAGTTCAGTTTGGGAAATATGAAATTTGTACTTGAAGGGGTGAAAATATATTCTGTTTTATTTAGAATGTCTTCCTCAGAAATCTGCTTCTCTCCGATGTCTTTATATGTCTGCTTTACCGTCACAGGAATAAATTACATTTTAAAATGTCTTTAAAATGGAAAACGGCCATTTTATATTGAAATATTTCATAATATTACTGTTTTCACTTTATTTTTGATCAAATAAATGCAGTCTTGGTGCATTAAATGCATAAAATTGCATAATGTACTATATAGTCATTTGCCAACCCTTACCTTTTAAGTCATAATTTCTGTTCTATAGGTTAAATAAGCAATTTTCTGGGGTAAATCACCACTTTGTTGAAACAATGGAGTGAGAGCTTGACACATTCTGTTTTTCTCCATGTGTGTGGTGCCCACTCAAAAATAACTTAAATGAGTGATTATGGCCCACACAGTCATTACTCAGTAATTCAAGCTTAAATTTGATTTCAGTCATACCTCAGCCTAAATGCTGATGCAGAACCAATTTTAACAGGATTTCAGAGAATGATTGCACACGTTTCCACTGATTTTAGAGAGGAATTTCTGTTCTTGAACGTACTTGCTCATGTACGTTTACAGGCGCACGCAGTGTGAGCGAACGCTGGCATCCATTAGGGTTGATAATCATGGCAGCCCCCTCGCCCCCCTCCATTCCGCACACTGCCGGCCGTGCCTCGTTAAT
Organism: Opsariichthys bidens; assembly: GCA_037194245.1. Lineage (NCBI taxonomy): Eukaryota > Metazoa > Chordata > Actinopteri > Cypriniformes > Xenocyprididae > Opsariichthys > Opsariichthys bidens. The sequence goes on from CM074294.1 coordinate 7,639,423, forward strand.
ATTCCGTTGTTGTTCTGTGCTTGTGTTTTATTCGGAGCCCATTTTCCATCTGCGGCGGGTGTTTTGTGTTCGCAGCTGTGTTTGATAGTGCAGCCCAGTCGAGACCCTGGCAGTGATGGATCCTTGATTTACGCTGCTTAGCGCATAATGAACTCGGCCCCTGCCTTAACGTAAGCCTTGGCCCTGCCAGGCGGCTGGCGGTGCCCGCAGACCCCGGCCAGGTACGCCACCGCAGCAGTCCCCCAGGGCAGGGGGACGCAGGTGGCAGCCCCCCAGCCTCCCAAATGTCTTTTCCGCCCTCTTTGTGCCTTGCAGCCACCAGACTTACAGACAGACACAGAAAGGAACGGAGGAACACGCAGTTGGTGACAGCATCTTGATCTATCACCTTGTATCTTTATTGCCTCAAAGCTTAATGTATTCCAAACAAAGCAAAGCCGCCAAACAGAATTTGATAAGCAAATTGCCTTCTGTTTATAGCAGTGACATGCTACATTTACATAACAGGTAGCCTAAAAAAATACCAGGCGAGTATTGGGATATGAATTTGTGCCTTGTGGTATCAAGAGAGAGCTGTCACAAATTATTTCGTCAAATAAAGATTAAAGATGCTTTTACCAAAGGGTAGAAACAACCCTGCGGATTTAACCCATGGACCGTTTTCTGGAGGCTAGCGCAGATGTCTTCGATTGAAGCGCCAGCTTAGGCACAATTAAAGTCAGGTGAATTTGGCATGATTGCTATTCTCGTCGCGTGCTGGAGAGAAGTCAGGAGTGTGATGGATTGTGATCTCTTCTGCAGAAGCGCCAAATTCCGTACAGCGACTGATAACTTCATGCACACAAATAAATACTGTCACTTTTATTGATTTCTGAAATGTATGGGGGGTGGGGGGTACTGTTTTGTGGCTCCCCCCCCCCCACACACACACAATTTTTCTCTGCCGTTACTGCTGAAGCAAAGTCCGTGGAGCCCGAGCAGCCGTGTAAATGTGAGGCGTTTAGCTGCGTCTCGCTACAAAACGTGCCTGAGGAAATTGACATTGTCTGGTAACGGGAGGCGGCGAGAGTCTGAGCATGACAGTACATAACGAGAAATGCAATTTATTCCCAGGCACGGTGCCGCTCGGACAGCCAGATAATGAAACGCGTAGGTCATAGACGATGACTTAAACCCTCCGCACAGAAGTGAAATGCATTAAATATGGGGAACATTACACGCCTGGCAGAGTCACGCATCTGTACGGAGAGAGTGATATATGGTTAGCTGATAGTGAGACACAGAAACGCAATTAGTGCAGAGAGCAGAAAAGGAAACACCCCCGCATATCATAATATCACTGATTACTGACCTCTGAATATGCATTACTGTGCAGGAAGACGGGAAGATATAGGCGAGATGACCTATAACACAATTGGTGATATTGTACTGAGAGCTTGCAATGGCTTAATTTAAAATGAATATTATTGACCAACTGTATATCACTTGGGCTCCTTTATAGGTCTTTTTTGAATATCTTTTTTATTGACAGTTTTGTCTTATTTGTTTGAATGCAATTTTTGTTTGTTTTTTTGACCCATTTTCATTTTACAGCCTTTTGTATTTTTACCAGATTGAAATTAAAGGTGTTGTGATGAAATGCTTTCTCATGTCCGTTGTACACTGATACACATTGAAAATAAATTTGTTTAGTTGTTTTTGTGCAAAAGATTAATTGGAGGATTGATATCCAATGTTTATCAGTGTAAACACCTTCTTTGACCCTATCAAAAAAGTTGAGTATCACGACCCGCACAACACCGCAACGTTGTCATTTGTTGTCACTAGAGGTACAGAAATGACAGCTTCACATGTAATTGATGGGTGATTATTGTTAATGATTAATAACTCGCATGCTTCGTACTGACATCATCTCTGTCCAGCAGGTGACCACCCATTTGAGTGCGAGTTCTGCGGCAGCTGCTTCCGCGACGAGAGCACGCTGAAGGGACATAAGCGCATCCACACCGGAGAGAAGCCCTATGAATGTAATGGCTGCGGCAAGAAGTTCAGCCTCAAACACCAGCTAGAGACCCACTACCGTGTCCATACAGGTACTTTGCCCTTCTTCCTGTTTATCAAGCCAAGATAAATGGGAACAGATAGATTCTTTGTGCATTATAGACCTCCCTGGGTTCCAGTAACACTTCTCCAGCACCAGTGAGGATTTTGATCCAGTAACATGCCCTACTTAAATCATGTTAAGCTCTACGGTGGTATGTAGCAGCTTTCTGTTATCCTTGTCAGCAGGTGAGCATCATATCAGATCTTCAGATCACAGCTGTGGCCTGTGCCAGTGTAGGCCATGCCTCTCTTTGGCTTCAGACCTGTGTAAAGAGCCCCCTTTCCTCTTGTTAAGGTGATATCTGATTGATTCTCACGTCTTGGCGCTCTGTATAGCCCACACCAAAGGGCAGGCCATTTCCAGTGCTGTCAGCTCGCTCTTTCACAAGGGGATTAGCGTGGTACTGGAGAGACCAGGTCACACAACGGGCACCAAACTGTCCCCTCCTCTCTGCCACTCAAAAAACGATACCGTTAAGCCAAGAAATCAAGAAAGCCTGTCAAATAATTGGCTTCTTTGGGTGGGGATGGAGCAAAGCTTCAGCGCCAAGCACACAGCTCCCGAGATAACAAGAACAACGACAAGCTCACAGTCAAAGGCCACCGCATGCAAAAAGGGAGCCGCTTGATGAAGCATCGACATTGGCAGCACCGCTGCTGTCGATTGCCAATCAATAACTCGGCTCCATTTGCAATTCATTATTGCCTGGTTATCTGAGGCTGCCCTGTTTACAGTGCAGTTAAAGTACACTGACCACACACGTGCATGTATCACTGGAGTGCCAATGGTTTAATGACGGACTCATTATGGCCTCTGCATACGCAAACGCAGACGAACGTGACATTGCTCGAACCTTCGAGGTCAAGGTTCCTCAATCCCTCCGTTAAACGGAAGACCTGAGCAAACAACGCAGAGACTTTGCATTCCAAGGATGCCTTTACCCAACACAAGCATTCTTCAATCCTCAACTTATCAATGCTTTCCCTAGTGACATTTTTAAAGGTCAACGTTTAGATGACTTATTTTCACTGTCAGGGGAAATGTGCTGCGCTTTGCGTTACAGTCTCTTTAAGAGGTTTCCGTCAACTTCCTGAACTGAGGACAAATTTACTATTTAACTATGTGGTTGCTTTGCCTTATGCAAAATAAGGCAACATCTTTGTGTTCCTTGGGTTTTTTAAGTTACTCAATGCTGAAAAAATTTGAAAAAATAGAGGAAAAACTATTTGTATAGATAATTGTCCTAGCATTTGTTAATTACTTTAAAACTTTAGGGGTTTGGGGGAGAATTGATTTTCACTTACTTAGCCTTTTGCAGCACTGAAATCAGCAGAAATGTATTATATACACTCAAAAAAATGTGTTGGATCTACAAAAACTGCAAGATTGCATTAAGTTTTTTGAATTGTGACAACTTTGAGTGAAATTCCGTTCAGCCAACAAGCTATGTTGAGTTAGAGGAACTGAATAATTTTTTGCATAAACACAATTTACTGACACAATCACTATCGATTTCAGTTCAGATCAACAGCTATGATAGCACATCCTAACATAACTTATTTAACATATATTTAATGAACAAGTAAGATATTACTTGTCACTGGCATTAGCGCAGTCATTGCTAATTGAGTTGATGTTTACTGTCATGTATCTACTTTTCAGCACAATGGTAAGCACAAAAACACTACAGAAACTCTTTTAAATGTCAAACATAAAAGCATTAAGCACTAAGAGGTCTTTCCTTAAACAGAAAAACAAATAGATTAACACCTAATTACAACACACATTCTTTTTATCCAGTTCTATGCAAAGCATGCTGGGAACTATAAATCCACTGCCTGATAATTATCAAGATAATTTCATTGTTACTACAACTTAATTTTTTTAAAAAGCCAATTTATGCAGAAATTAGTTTAAATTACAGGCAATATTAAGTTGATGTAATGAACAACATTATTATGTCATAAGAACTCTACAAAATAATGTTTGCAACTTAAAAGCTTTAATTAAAACAGTAAATTAGAATTTTCACACAGGTCCCCTAATTCATTTTTTAGAGTGTGTGTGTGTATGTATATATAATGTGTATATGCATGTATATTTATTTATATATATAAATATATATATGTATGTATGTGTGTGTGTGTGTATATCTGTATATATGTATATATATGTGTGTATATATGTATGTGTGTATATATATATATATATATTTTTTATATTTTTATATATATATTTTTTTTTTTTATTTTTTTTTTTTTTTTTTTTTTTTTTGATTGATTGATTGATTGTATAAATATTTTTAAAGTCTTGTGGTCACCAGGGTTGAATTTATTTGATCAAATACAACAAAAGGGTAATGTTGTGACATATTACATTTCAAATATATTCATATTTTAAAATGTATTTTGTAAGTTATTTGATTTCGGTACTTAAATCCTCTGGTAATTCTGGATTTTCAGCAGCAATTACTCCAGTCTTCAGTATCACATGACCCTGAAGGAATCATTCTAATATGCTGATTTTGGTGCTGATTATTAGCAACGTTGGAATGTTTACTTTCCATTCAGGCGAATATTCTTGTCTGTTCACAAATATGAAAGCAACCATTCTTGACAAGTCCTGACATTTTCTTTTCTCCGTGCAGGTGAGAAGCCGTTTGAGTGCAAGCTCTGCCACCAGCGCTCCAGGGACTACTCGGCCATGATCAAACACCTGCGCACCCACAACGGAGCCTCTCCGTACCAGTGCACCATCTGCCTGGAATACTGCCCCAGCCTCTCCGCCATGCAGAAGCACATGAAGGGCCACAAGCCCGAAGACATCCCCCCAGACTGGAGGATAGAGAAGACTTACCTGTACCTCTGCTACGTCTGAAAGGAGGAGGAGGAGGAGGAGGAGGGGGGTGGCAAGGAGGGAGGGGGGTTGGGGGGTGGGAGGGCGAGGGGTTAAAGCACCTGGAAACACAGTCAGGAAATGGACGGATTTGTCGGATGGGCTGGGCAAGGCAGAGTGGGAACGGGAACTAGAAAGACAGAAATCTTTACCCATCAGTATCGGAAAAAAAAAAGAAGCATAATGTTGTAGCCATTTGTCCATTCACAGCACAGATCATATGGAAAGTTGATTCTCTACATGTCAGCTTACGTCCCAGACTATAAATATGTCTTATATCAGTCAAACGACACACACTTCAACAGTGATCCCTCCTCTTCGTAAGGATGCCCTCTCCTGGTACACGATAGAAGTGTGAACGAGACAGTGTTTGTCTCTGACTGATCGCAGCAGAGATCTCGGTGCATGAAGCGCTTAGATCCGTCAGTGGTAATGTGCCAGTCAGGTACTCCACAGCAAATATGAACAGTCCATGTTCATCAGGGTCATTACAGCAAACTGGGACTTAAGCTTCCTACAAAACACGTTCACGATGCCCAGCTGACAGTCAGTGTGTAGATCCCTCCCATATGATTCACATTCATTAAGGGCTTATTGGTTTACCCAGTGTACAAATCGGCTGAGCTCTCAGTACTCTGCTCATCAATTACATTTCACTTTTTTCCCTCTCAGCATAGCTTTGTACCGCATATGACAAGCTAACTTCACGACGACAGTTTTTGTTCGATGCCGATTTCTCAAACGCCACATTTTGAGTTAATTTTAAGCAAAAGAACGCGCACACTGTACATGTTCGCATTAGCTCTTCCTTCACTTGTCTTCTGTTTCTTCTCCTGAAAATCAGTTAACCATTCAAAACGAGTAACTTGGCAATACATACAGAACATCCATTACACACTAGACATCTAATCAACTGTTTATGCTGTTGTTATAGAGACCAAAATGATGACTGAAGCTGCTTTTGTCAGTGGCTCGTAGACAGAGCGGCACTGTGACGTACAGGGCTCGTCCGCACATATCCGTGTGTTCGCAGGTGGTCACAAGGCTCTGCCTGTCCAGCCGGGAACGCTGGGATGAAAGAACAGAGCAGATCAACTCTTTTGGTTTGGTTCCTTTCGCTTCGTCTGTGTTTCCTATTATACCTTGATTTACTTCAGCACATCGTACTTGAATTACCTCGTTTGTTTGTTTTTTTTGTTTTTTGTTTTTGTGACCTCATGTGCTAGTGTTTTAATTTCTTTTGTATATTTGATCGTTTGCTTTGCGTTTGTCTTTCGAGCAGGGCAGATTTGAAGTGGCGTTTGCTTTTAAGTACTTAAGAAATTAAGTGCCATGGTGAAGAGAGATTTTTTGTCTTTTGTTTGACGTTATTTTCTTCGCATTAATATTACCAAACTTGGTATTATGTTTTGTTTTGGTTTTACTAACCCTGCTTGTTGAAGAGCTTGTGGGTTTGGTTGTTTTTGTAAGCTACCTCTAAGTTTTGTTTCGTTCGCAAAAGCACATCGTTGCGGTTTGCATTATTGCAACTTCATCTCACGCTTTCAAGTGTTGTATGTCGGAAGCGACGAATATGAAAGGGTAAGATTCGCTCATAGGAAAAGTGGATTTAAAAAAAATAATCATAACTTTCCCTATCAGTCCCCCCACCCCTGTAAATGTTACCTTAAGAGCAGAAAAGAGATTTCTGAAGCCTTAAGTTCGGGGTCGGAGTTGATCTGGGAGGTGCGTATGGAACAAGTGAAGTGTAGTACTTTAAAGTCTGAAAAAAAAAAAAACAATGTTAAACTTGAAAATATGTGAATAGAATTGTAGTTTTGTAATGTGAAAAAAGAAGGTTCACAGAGCGTGAGCCACCAAGAACAGGTCATATGCAGCAGTGCATTGTGCGTTGGACAATTGGGACTGCAAGTGGTAATCAAAGATGAAAGGAAGGAAAAAAAAAAAAAAAAAAAAACTAAAATTCTGTCAGTTGACATGTTTCTTTGTATGAGTGTAGTCCTGAGCAAGAGCCAACAGAGGCCATTTGATATATAAAATTGTGATATTTTTGTATTAAGTGTCAGTCCCTTTTTCCATTTGTTGAGGTTGCAGCGGGGCAAAACTTTGTAGTTCTTTTTTTATATCATTATTATCTGGTTTGAATCGTTTGCCTTGCTCCTCTTCTGTAATGTTGGACAGTGCGTGATCCTATAGTGGTAAATGTTGCTTTCTGGATGTCAATACATTGCAGGTGAAGGACTAAATCAGCCACATTCTCCTTTGTGAAAATAACAACAACAAACAAACAAACAAAAAAAATGAGGTGATGCCAATGATCAATTCCATTGCACACGATCTCTCAAACAAAACAATCAATGTTGCCAACGTTTTGTTTTTTACTTGAAGTGACTAAAAAAAAAAAAAAAAAAGAAGGGATGGGAAGATGCGTCGAAAAGGAAAAGTAATTGTCGTGTGTCTTGCCATTGTTTTCTGGAAAACACTGTGAGTTTGGGCATCTTTTGCCCCCTGTGAGAATTTTAAAAACTAGTAGCTCCATAAAATAAGGCAGAAATATATATTTTGTTCTGTAAATGGATAATGTTGACTGATGTTAAATGGGTAAAACAGAGTTTTGCAATATGTGACAACAATACGAGATATTAAGTCACATGTTAGTGTAACTTTTTGATTTTGTACTTTGCTTTGAGTGTTTTCACACAGTGTGTGTTTGAGACCGAAAGAGAGAGAGAGTGTGTGTGTGTGTGTGTGTGTGTGTGTGTGTGTGTGTGTGTGTGAGAGCACATTAGTGTCAAATGCACTAATCTGAAAGTCATGTTCTATGCCACTTTTCCTCTCACCATGATTAAAAAAAAAAAAATATTGGCATTGATATAGTTCTTCCCTCAATGTTCTTCTGATGTTTCTGTAATATCTTTGTGCCTAAATGAAATTGTTCAACAAATTGTCCACATATATCTGCTTAGTTTCTGTATTTTCAAGAGAATTTTTGGTGTCTTCAGGGCTCCAGGGGTGCCATGATGAGCTCGGATTGATTCACTTGAGCCAGGTTTTGTTGCTGTTTTAATAATGATCATTGGGTCTATTTTCAGTGGTTCCACTGGCGACCGATCAAATGCAACAGTATTGTAGTGTTTTATACACAGTTCGAAAAGACATGCCGAACATTCCTTGGATGGGAATATGAGCGTTTTTCACAATGAATATCCTGCTTTGAGGGGGAAAACTTAATGTTTGAGAATCAAACTTGCTTTCATTTCCTTGTGGAGGTTTTTTTTTTGTTTGTTTTTTTTTTTAGTCTCAGCAACGGGTTTGCTGACTAAAACTTTCAACAACGTCCCTTTAACATTCGGCGAATTGTTGATGGATGCATTTGTACTGCCCCTACTAGACATGTCTATTTGTTGTTTAAAGTACTTAAGTTAAAGAAACGGTTAGCCACATGTCATCATTGCATCCCTGGAGTTGGCTCACTGTGTTCCAGTGTGGTGTTCTAGAAAGAGTAGCCATTTCATGCTGTGTTGCCATGCATGTGCCATTGAGGTCAAAACTAAACTGTTTGAGTAACAAAGCACCAAGACGTTGTCTTTTTTTTATATATTATTAGCACTGAGGACCAATTGCCCTGTCGGACCAAGCATAACAAAGCTTTTTATGTATCAAAGCAGTTTTCTCTTCTCTCTCTCCCCCCCCCCCCCCCCCCCCCCCCCCCCCCCCCCCCCCCCCCCCCCCCCCCCCCCCCCCCCCCCCCTTTACTGTATCCCCCTTTTTCTTCCTGGCTTGTCTGGATTTTTTTTTTTCTCCCTTGTGACAGCACAAGTGCCAGTCCTGTTGCTCTTTAAAAAATATAGTGTTTTGTTTCTGGGGTTTTTCCATTTTTGTTCGTTCTATTATTATTATTATTTGAATTGTTAGTTACGTCTACCTCAGCACCTAATCTTAGCCTAATCTTAGAAGGTGCCCAATTTTTTTTTTTTTTTTTTTTTTTTTTCTCTGTTGTCAATTGTACAAATTTTTATTTGCATTAGAGCTTTGCAGCGGTCCTTTGTCTTTTCCAGCAACATGCTATTTTTTTGTAGCACTACTGTTGTGCTACAGATATTGGCATCAGTTTCCTGATGAAGTCTTTATTTCGGTGTAGGATCAGACACATCTCTTTGTAACATTTCAGTGTTCTCTGATGGAGTGTGAAAAAATAAAGAATTTAAAGAGATTGAATGCTGCAGGTTTTCTTCTCAGTGTTGTCACCAAGTAAATTTTGTGCCTTTAATAGTGAAAGATATTTTTTACATCCTACTAACAGTAGATTGTTTTTGTAGTGTTTTTTTTTTTGTATTTTTTTTTTTTATTTATGAGTCTCAGAATAACAATGTTCCGTTGTATTCCTTAAATCTGCAGTTAGAAAAAAAAAATAAAAAATGGACTTAATTTTGTCTGGCTTTTTTATGTGTTCAACTCACAAGAGTTATTTGATCCTTTATATACCAATTTAAATATCTTGTAATTTATTCACCCTCGTGTTGTTTCAAACCCATATTCTGTGGAACACTAAAGGAAATGTTATTCGAAATGTTCAAGCTGCTCTTTTTCATAAAATAAAAAGTGAATGGTGAACACAGCTATAAAAACCAGATTACATAACTTACATTTACAGTCTGTTCTCAAACAAAGCAGAAATGACATGGATTACTGCTATGTTTTCTTTGGAGTTTGCAAGCTCCTGGTCACCATCCATTGTGTAGAGGAGAGAAGCGTGAACATTGTACAGTACTTGCTTGGAACAACATGAGGGAGTAAATTACAGAATTTAGGCTTTCTCTGAAAATGTCTAGATGGAAAAAAAAAAAGATTAATGTGAAAGTAATGTAATGCATTACTTTTTATAAAAGGTAACTAATATTGTAATAAATTACTTTTAAAAGTAATTTTCCCCAACACTGGTAACAATTACTTTTTTCAAGTAACTAGTACAGTAATGCATTACTTTTAAGTCTACGAAATATCCAAGTTGCTTTTTCAAAAAGGTAACACTAGTTACTTTTTCCCCATTTATAGCCTGAGACCTTTTCCCAATGTCAAGAGAAATCAGGTCGTAAAGTACAGAGGCGTTGTGTGTGCCATGTAAAAATGCTAGTTATTCTCACATTATCTCACATTAAATGAATAAAAATGGTGAAATGCAAATTCAGAATACTACATAGACCTGCAATTAATTAGGTAAATGCAAATATCTCACTTAACCAATTGTCTTTGCAGCTGACCTTCAGTGATCCAATTCAAGCATACTAAGCAAAAATTATTTAAGAAATAAGAAATTTCTTCTCCAGCATCCTATTCTTCTGCCATCCAGAATGTCAGCACAGCTGAAAGGCTGTGCCCTCTACTGCAGGTATAAACTTTTTCATTTCACTTTTGGTTTGAAAGAGCCTTTACATTTGCCAAAAATAAAACTTTTTTTATTATTGAAAAACAAACAAGCCCAGTCTAGGTAAGAAAAAGTAACGTAACGCATTATTTTGGAGAAAAAGTAACAAACTCGGTTACTTTTGTTGGAAATAACGCAATTTTGTAATGCATTACTTTTAAATGAAACTTCCCCAACACTGCAGATTAGTCTGATTCAGCTTTATTTTAATTTATTGGTGAATTAAGAATGTGAGTAGGAAAAGCCATTTTAAAGCCATTTTACTAAATAAAAGCTAATGGCTGATAAATTTGCAGTTAGCTCCACCTGCAGCTGAGATAATGGCAAATATCCTACAAAGTTTAATATTACAGTTAAAGAGAGTAAGGGGGACTGATCTCGATGCGAAGATAAATCTTTAAAATAGCAAAGTGAAGTCACAGGTATCATTAAGAGAACAGGTTCTGTGCCTTCACTGCCTGCTCTCATTACCATTCGGAGGGAAATAGACTGAAACAAAAGCAGTCTCTGCCTCTTTTATTCTGAGGGGAGACAAGCTGAGAATACAAACCTCAGTGCTTTAGTGAGTCTGCCTGTGTTCATTACATAGAGCTCTGTGTTAATACCAGTAACCATCTGAGCAAATAATGGCAATTCGCTGCTATGCAAATGCTCCCTCTGGTATTGTATCTGTCTAACTCTCTGTGTGTGTGTTTGAGTTATGATCCTGTTGAATTATTGTAAACATCTGCCAGTGTTAAGGCTAGACACACACAGCGAGAGCTCAGCCTAACTGCTGCCATCTTGTGTGAGCGCCAAAATTTGATCATGTTTATTCATAGCTACAGTATACGTAGCAATTGTATGATATAATTGAAAACAGAAAAGATTATGTAAGCACAAATTACGAACATATTTATTCATGTGAATACATTCCACATAAAAATAGGTCTATTAATACAATGCGTATGAAAAGTAATTGCTTAAAATTAGCCTACTACCTAATTGCATCATCTGCAGTTTAATTAAGTTACTGTACTTATTACTCGTCAAAAAGAAATGCTTTACATTACCGTACTAATTAATTATAAAATGCCATCTTAACCTCGACCAGTTGAACAATATGATAGACATGAAACTCCTCTTAAATTATTAAATTGCATAAATTATTCTTGAACTGATTGGTCTATATACAGTATTTAAAGTGTTAGTTCACCCAAAAACTCATTAATGACTCACCCTCATGTCGTTCCACACCCGTAAGACCTTCGTTCATCTTTGGAACACAAATGAAGATTTTTTTTTTATGAAATCCGAGATATGACTCGTCCATAGATGGCAATGTAACGACCACTTTCAAGGTCCAGAAATGTACTAAAACAGTCGACGTGACTCTAGTGGTTCAACTTTAATTTTATGAAGCGACGAGAATGATTTCTGTGCGCCAAAAACAAAAATAACTACTTTATTCAACAACTTTCCTCTTCCCGTCAGCAATTGGCGCAGTGAACGCATTGCAGAGCTTCCATGTTTACGTCCGAACGTAAAGACAGTTCCAAAGACAGTAATACATGGTTCAACGACTCGCTGAGTGATAATTGAAATAATATTTGAGTTGATTAGATATGCAATGTTGCATAGTTGAGAAAACACTTTTTTAAAAGTGAAGGGATTTCTGTAAATCCAGTGATCAAACTGTCTAACTCCACAAACCTGAAAAACCATCTGGAAACACTTTACAATAAGGTTCATTAGTTAACATCAGTTAACTACATTAGTTAGATTAAAATCTTGTAAACATTAGTTAATGCTCTGTGAACTAACATGAACGAACAATGAACAACTGTATTTTCATTAACATTAACTAAGACTAGTAAAAACAGTAACACATGTATTGCTCATGGTTAGTTCATGTTAGTTAATACATTAATGTTTAACTAATGAACCTTTCTGTAAAGTGTCGCCGACCTTCTCGATGTATGTAAGCAGTAGCCTTTTTTTAGGTAGGGAAATGTAAGGGATAAAGTAGTAGTAGGGAAAATGAATGAATGAGAATAACATGTCATCAATAAAAAAGCAACTGTAGTCTGATTACAAGTATTTTATGTAATCATGTTGCTATCCATCACTGATTGTCAGTGGTGTGGCGATGCACAGCTCACACAGAGGTTACTTTCAAAACAAGCCGCTTTCTGTTGGTATAAATGTTGCGAATCTGTGAAACTTGTTGCGAAATTCATGTGGATTTCGTCTGCGAAAATTCGCCAAACAACGGTAAATGTAACTGCACATTTAGAGTGGCTATTGAAAAGCTGCTATCCCTTTTCACCTTGTAACTATCTCTGGAAATCATGTGCCTCATATATAGCACACAATACTACCTCAGTGTGCTGAGATAATGAGACTTTTAATTAGGTCTATCTCTTAAGATGAAACAGATTTTTTTTAATGATCGTCTGAGAAAGACAGCAGGGTTCAGATTGTCTGATCGCTTCGCAACGCTTTTGGAAGTTAAGCTTCGTTAAGGGCGACGCCGGTACTGCTGGCACCCAAGACCGCCACTTTTCGGCAAAGGTCATGTGACCTTCTCTGCGTGAATAGCTTTTGTTCGACGAGCAGGGCGTCCTATCTTTGGTTGCTCTTTGACCCAGATATGATCTAATGGACAAGGGAAGTTTAGACAGCAAAGGACTGAATGGTGGACGTGGTCTTCCCAAATCCCTTCAGCTGTGTTCCCAGCTAAGCCGTGCCTGCGGGTGCGAGTGGGGCCAGTGGACGACCTCCAGCAGATGAATTTGCAAAACAAGTAACGGCCTACAAATGCCACTTGAAGCCATTTGTTATGACTGTGTATGGCTTTCAGAAATTACACTGCCAACTTCACCCTGCCAACATTCCATTCTTGGTTGATAATGAAATTTGTCCGGCACTGGAATCCTATTGTGTGCTCTGTATTTAATATTACAGAAACCAGTGAAACCATGTAATGTATGCATTATGAGGTCCCTAACATCAGCAGTACTTTAAATGCATTGCATGGCCTTAGAAGCCCTCTGCTGGTCAGAGTTGAGTGCAAACATCAAGGGTGAATGGTTGTTATTATTGAAAGGTAATTATGATCATATTAATCATAATGACATATTTGTTTAATTTACATCAAGACTGGCATTTACTAAGACACACTTCAAACTCTCGTTCTTCATAAAATTCCCAAATCCTCTGTAAATTCAGGACTGTGGTGAGCAGAAAGCAGGATGGAGAGATGTAGCCACATTGATTGTATTGGGATCAATGCTCCCATTTACTGTCTAACTGATTTTTTTCTTCTTTAATTATGTAGGGTGTCGATGGCATTTATCCAATCACCCCAGGCCTGCTGAGTGCATTCCCAGTGAGGTGAAAATCTTTACAATTAGTACATTTAGTGTCACAGGCAACGACTAATACTAAACCGCCCTTGGGCTGGAAGAGAGGGAACACAATACAGACATGGTCAAACATCTTCTCAAGACATACAATACAGACACTTTACAGGATGTTTTCATTCCAGTAACAGAATAGTAGTTTTTTTCACAGTACTACAGATTTTTTGGAAATGGAATGAAGGATATTGAAACCTGCTGTAAATAATAGATAGTTGTTTTATTGGCAAGATAAAACCAACATTATTTGGTTTCCAACATTTATAAATAGGGTTGCATGGACTAGCCTTCACTACCGTTCAAAAGTTTCAGAACTTTTTTTTTTTTTATGCTTTTTAAAGTCCCTTATGCTTTATTTGATCAAAAGTATGTTAAAACAATAATATTGTGAAATATTATCATTTTAAAATGCCATTTATTGCTGTGATGCCAAAGCTGAATTTTCAGCATTATTCCAGGCTTCAGTGTCACATGATCCTTCAGTAATCTTTCTAACATGCTGATTTGCTGCATTAATTATTATAATCAATGTTATAAGTTGTGCTGCTTAATGTTTTTGAAGAAACAGTGATATATTTTTCTCAGGATTCTTTGATACATTTATTTGAGATAGGAAAAATGTCTGAACTGTCACTTTTGATTCATTTAATGCATCTGTGCGGAATAAAATTAATTTGATTGAAAAACAAAGCGTTGAATGGTAGTGTATGTTTGACCGATTAATCTAATGCAGGAAGATGTTTTATTGAAGTAATAAAAAAAGACAACACACTACAAAAAGTTTTGATATACTGTTCAACAGTGAGTTATTTATGCATTTCGTATAAGTATTAAAGCTTTGTTTGTCTGAGTTTGCTTCTTTCTTTGGCTTCTTTCCATTGGCAGAGAAAAAAATGGCCAAAATAGCTTCCCATATTGCATCTAAAATGTGAGGTGTTCATTTTTAACTTCTTTGCTTTACTGTTGCATAAAAGGAATATCCCACTTGCAATTGTTCTGTTATACTGAATAGTAGCAGATATAACAATCATACATGTATTCTGTATGCTTTTTTTCAGAGACAGCAGTTTGAAGAGCTTTCATCTGGTAAGAACAGCAGTTTACAAGTAATAACTCTTGATTTGAAAGCACATTTCTCCTCTATGGTGCTCAAGTTATTCTCTTGTGAGATAACAATCACATTATCAGCACTTAAACTATGTCAAACACTGCATTTACTTTAAGCAGTGAGACAGAATTGGCGCCTTCCCTCTGTGATACACGACTGTGGTCAGACGTTCTGCCAGACGGACCACAGTGTGCCTAAAGTGATGCTGTAGGCCAACACGGTGAGCAGGTAGACGCGGAACAGCAGGACGTCCAACACGTAACCCACCTGCAACCACTCCTTAGCGATCTCCCTGCTCTCATCCTTCTTCTCCATGAATTGACGGATGGTGGTGATCTCACGTAGGATGCCTTCCATGACGGGGGGCCCGGTGTCCCGCGCGGACAGCCCCAAGCCCAGGTTTCTCCCGGAGTCTCTGGATCCCTCGCAGCTGTGATGGTTGCAGTGAACCGCTTTAAAAAAAATCACAGGTGAGTTTCAGAGCTTGTTTAATCTGCAAAAACAGACCACCTAGAGCAGTGGATCTCAATCTTTTTGACTTCAAGGCCCACCCATAGTCCATAACAATGTTTAAACCCAATACCCCCACACACACACACACTCAATTTCTACCCAATAAAATACTTCAGAGCTTGCCATAGTTAGAAAAAAATTACCAGATACTAATAAATATCTTGATCTTCAATTGTTTCAGTTTATTGTAATGCTTGTTTTGACCTTTTTTTTTTTTAAATAATTTAAGTCAACTTGACGCCCCCTTGGAAGTTTGTTGAGCTCCTCTTGTGGGCTCATGTGTTCGTCCAAGGAACCGGGTGTCCTTTAGGACCCAGGTGGTATCGTCTGGTCCAAAGTTATCACAATGTCTTGACTAACCTATTTAACTGTTGTTTGATGTTTATTATATTAAGTGCTCAAACAACATGCTTGAAATATAAAATGAATGCCTATGTATTGCATAATAAAACAAACTGGAAACACAACCATGCCTAAAAATGTATTTTGTTGCAACATATTATGTTCTGTATGAACATGACAGCTGATGAACCTCTAGTCAGTCATTATATCAGTATTTCCACTGTCTAAAAATCTGTAAATGAGAACAGCTTTCTTGTACATTTGGCTATATATTGTATTAAAATACAGTGCATAAGCAGGGATTAGGCTAGAAAACAGACATAAAGTGCCGACAGATGCCGCATTACATCATCTTGGGACATTTTGCTACTTTTTGAGCAGGCTGCTGTTGTCAACACTGCGCCTGCAGGTCCCTCTTGATCCCTTTTTGGTAAACCCTTGTTTAGCGTGTGGAAGAAGTTGCTAAGGTAGGACTGGTCAGGGGGGCTTAGCGAAGTGTCAGTTACCTGTGTTCATGTTGTTTTCTTTGTAGAGCGGCAGGTCAGATCCCTGCGAGTGGAGCGAGCAGACCTTCTTGTTACGAATGCAGAGCAGGACTGTGGCCTTCTCCAGCACCAGGTGTTTGACCCACTGCGGCACACGAGACTGAAGATCCTGCTTGTGCACCAGCCTCACGATCAAAACAGACTCGGTAAGACTGATGACCAGCAGCGCCATGCATACCACAAAGTACACACCTACACTCAAACACACACATAACAGACACTTACATACAATGTTAATAATGAGCAGAAACACAGCATGTATCATATCTTTGCAGTGTTCAGCGTGCCATTATTTGTGATGAAAGACTTTAAGAATTAAAAATGTCCTGAACTATCCAAAAGCAAGATCTTTTTAATGTTTTTGAAAGAAGTCTCTTATGCATTTATTTGAACAAACATAGTCAAAAAGGTAATAGTGTGAAATATTGTTACAGTTTAAAATAACTTTTCTATGTTAATATTTTAAAATGTAATTTATTCTTGTGATCTAGTATTGTGTGCAGTCTTCAGTGTCACATGATCCTTCAAAAATCATTCTAATACTCTGATTTGCTGCTCAAGAAACATTTTTTTTTATCAATGTTGAAAACAGTTCAAAAGAACAGCATTTATTTGATTTCTTTGATTTTTTTTTTTTAAAAATGCAAATGTCTTTACTATCACTTTTGATCAATTTAATGTATCCTTATTGAATAGAAGTATTAAGTATTTCTTTAAAAAGAAAAAAAGTTACTGAACCCAAACTTTTGAACAGTAGAGTATGTCATAACTATATGTACACAGTGTGGTCCAAAACAGGCGTTTTAATAATCAAATTTTTTTATATATATATATATATTTCTTTAATAATAAGTATATCACTCGAGCTGCATGAACTCCTCAAGTTTGTGTACAGCCTGAAGATAGATAGAAGTGAAAACTGACCATGTATATATAGCTACATGCTCAATTTCACCAAATGTATGCCCTCTGTGGGCTTTAGCGTGTTTGAAAGCATTAGTTTTGCAATTGCATTTGAACTTGAAACCTCTGTAGTGTTGCAGGCTGCTTTCCTTATCTCTCAAATTAATCAGTGTGTTTCCGCACAAGCTGCAGTTCCATACTGAAAATCAATGGATATGTGGATTGACTTCAGTTGAAACACTCAAGAAATCTCTTGTTTTCTATCTGTACAGCAGCAATATCACAAGACCCGCCAGCTGAGTGGAAACTGAACCGTATCATACCACTTGCTACAAATAATAAAAAATGTTTAACCAAGGACATTTAAATAAGGTCTAGAGCAGTAGACGTAATTGGAGACGTCCCCTCTCACACATAATTAAGGAATCAGGAAATAAAGAATGAATGATTGAGTGATCTTTTTGAAATGCATCAAGTCATGCTCTATGAAACAGAAAGACCTCATTACCAATGAGAGGAGTCCCTATGGCAGTCGCTGGCAGAGTGTCTGAGACGATGATGAGAAAGACAGAATAGCCCAGGAGCAGAGTGATCTTGAAGGATACTCTCTCTCCGCTGTCCGGGGGCAGGTAGAATCCAACGATGTCCATCACCATCAGGAATACACTGGGCAACAGGAGGTTGACTGTGTAGAACAGAGGTCTGCGTCGGATCACAACCTGGTGATTGAAGAAAGAGAAAGCTTTCCTTGTGGCAATAATGTGTTCATCTTTCTCACTTTGTTTTTCTTTCAGTGTGGCACTAACTATTTTCCAAAAGAAATGTGACCTGACATTTGGATGAACATTTGGTGCATTTAGTGGTATTCAAAAAGTTTGGGGTCATTAGATTTTTTTGAAATGTTTTTGAAAGAAGTCTTTAAATTGTATTAGAATTTAAAATAAATGTTTTCTATTTTATAATAATATATTTTAAAATGTATTTTATTCCTGTGATGGTGAAACTGAATGATCCTTCAGAAATCATTCTAATGTGCTGATTTGGTGCTCCAGAAACTTTTCTTATTATTATCAATATTGAAAACCTTTTTGCTGCTTTATATTTTTGTGGAAAGATTGAGACAATATTTTTCAGGATTCTTTGATGAATAGAAAGTTCAACATTACAAATGCATTTAGTTTTGATGTATCCTTGTACAGTAATAATTATTATAGTTTTAATATCTTTTAAACCTTACTGACCCCAAACATTTGAACAACACAACACATTTACACCCATTTGTAAATGTATTTTAAGATCAAGGAGTGTTGGTGAGTTACGTAATCAGATTACTTTTTTCCAAGTAAGTAGTAAAGTAAACTTTTTAATTTTAAAATTACAACAAAATGTTACTTTTTTCAAAAAAGTTTTTTGAATTTTCAGTTCTTTGTTTTTTTATTTATGGACTGATACTTTACTTGTCTTCATGTGCAGAGGCATTGTATGCACTGGTTATAACTCAAAATGAATGAAAAGGTTAAAAAGCAAACCCAGGGTTAAATAACACAAATATATTATTTGCTGCTGACCTTCGATGGTCCAATTTAACCATATTACTTTTTTTTTATTGCTCAAGTATGCGTGTTGAACTTTGTTCTTCTGCGTCCTACTTTCCTGCAATCCAAAATGGCAGCACAGCTGAAAGGAGTACAGGCTTGAATTTGCATTTCATTTCAGCTTCAGGCTTATTAATTTCACCCTATGAAAGGGTGCCAAAATATAACTTCCTTTGTTATTAAAAACAAACAAGCAAGCCCCACCCAGGTGAGAAAAGACAAAGCAAAAGTATTGTAATGCATTACTTTCCATAAAAAGAAAGTAACACAATTAGTTACTTTTTTTAGGGAGCAACACAATATTGTAATTAAAGGTGCAATGTGTAAAATTTGGGAGGATCTAATGACAGAAATCCAATATAATATAATGAACCATTATGTTTTTATTGCCTTAGAATGAGCTATTTCTATCTACATACAGCATGGGTCTCCTTAAGTCACCATTATGCGCCGACATGTTTCTACAGTAGCCTACAAACTGCTCTACAGAGTGCGTTTAGACACTATATTGTTGTTCTTCTAAATGGTTCATATTTTTAGAGGCAACTTGCACCATCACTATGTTGAAAATGCACGAAGTAGTAGTAGTAGTAGTAGTCATCTGGTTTATTAGAAGCAGAGTCAGTTCTTTGTTAGAAGTAAGAAGAAACCTCATTGCTTCACTGGCTACTCTCTTCTGTCTCAGACGACGACATCTTTGTCTTGTGTCACCCAGATGGCCACCGTAGCTTCACCGAAAGAGAGGGGTGATCGCCATTGGTTATAGTTCGCAACCTCACCACTAGATTTCCCTAAAATTTATACATTGCACTTTTAAATGTCCCACAGATAAGTGATGCCAAACCAAGTCTGAAAAGTGTAGCCAAAGCATTTTAACTGCCCCCTGGTGGCTGGCTGTCTTAAACCCCGCCCTCTCCATGTAATCAAGTAGGCAAACAATACATTTCAAAAAAAAATTTTTTCCAAAGATGGTTTCTGTCATTTTAGGTAGTTCTCATTACACAGACCTATGTTCAAATGTTAGTTTTCCCAATAAGTTTTTTTTTTTTTTTTTTTTTTTTTTTTTTTTTTTTTTTTTGATGCTATACAAATAGTGTAATATCATGATTGACAGTGTTTGCGATTGCATCTACAGGAGTTTGGGCAAGACCTTGACGCCGCGGCTCCACCTCAGGATCTTATCTTCCTCTTTTTGCGCAAATGTTGCTATATTAATATGCTGATACGTATTTATCTGTAGCTCATTTTTTAACTGGTGTTACTGTGTTACAACACTCCCTCCTGTCCTCTAAACAATAATACAAAGAATTCAGTTATGTTTAATGTAGTCAATAGGACTTCTGTCTGTCCTGACTGCAGAAATCTTTTATGTATCTCAGCAAAAACCTCAAAAGTTAACAATGACTTAAGTCAATACAAGGGTGTTATTATGCTTTACACTTTAGAGTTCAGTTCCAAATAATTAGCAATTCTTTCTGAAGGATTTGATAATATTTAAGTCATTACTAGTGGGTAATCTTGAGCTTCACTTTTTGAATTAATTATACATTATTCACATTAATTATGAACGTGTATATAGTACTTCTTTGTAGTCCTCAGTAAAATAGTAGGCTAGTTATTGATTGCCTAATAGCAAACTACCTCATTCAGTAGAGCGCTATTACTTGCTAATTAGTTCGTCAGAGTTTCTTGTTAGTTAAAAGCAGTTTCTAGAATGTTAATATTGCGTTACTCATTTGTTCCTGTGTAGTTATTCATTAATGATGGAGCAGTTTTCTAAAGTGTTACCCATTTTTCAAATGCAAATGTTAATGTGAGCCGTGGCTTAATTTGGTATTATTACGTTACTCACATGAAACTTCATTTCAGCATAGTAATCATCATTATCTATGCTGAACTCTTTGTATGTGGAGAGGACGTGAAGCAGCTCCCATTCTCCCTGGTTCATGAACACACTCTTGTCGTTCATTACTTCCTCCGGGGTTCTCATTAGTGTGATGTTGATGTCTTTAGCTTTGGGATGAGACAAGGTTAAAGGTCAGTTTGTTCGGCGTTTAGGAAAAGACACGCTGTTTCTTTTCTTTGTGCTTGAATCCTTTCTGCAAAACTACATTATTTCTTCTGTAAATATGGTGTTTTAAGGATTCTGTGTGTATGAGGTGCATTTTGTCAGCGTTGAGTCTGAATTATCTCTCGAGTTATCCCAAATGATTGTATTGAAACATATTTACTAACTTGTGTGCAGCCAGCTCTGGAAAGTCAGGCTACATTTTTGGACATCATAAGGAAAGTTGTAGATGTTGAGGGAGCAGGCTGTCACCACCTGGATAGGCTTATAGTTGCGAACAAGCCCGTTATGGCCTACATAGACATAAGGAATGTCAGGAGACTTTCCTACATCCACGCTGCAGAGAACAAAGGCAGTGGATTATAAAGGACAGCTGTGAAGAGCAGACTGAAACAGTCTAAAACAAGAGTATCGTTAACGTCTCAATTATCTCATTACATCAGGTTTACTCACAATTCATTGATAAGAATATCTGGAACCCAGATGTTGGCAGTGGGAATGGAAATCTGTTTGACTTCATCAAATTCTTCAGGATCCCACGCGAGGAACTCATCTGTCCATTGCTTTTGCCGTGGGAGAAATGTTAAGTACAAAAAATACACACTGTAAGAGAAAATATCACGTCTCACAATCCTCAATTTGGTACAACATAACCCGTCTTGTTTAATTACTTGCAAATCAGTTCAGAAACCGGATTACGCTAGAAGTTTATAAAGAACCGTTCAGTCCTCCATTCAGGAATCAAACGACACTGTTTTCCATTTACGTTAATGATTCAGAACGAGTCATTTGTTTGAGAGTCAAACTACACTGGTTTTTACATCGTTGATACAAAACATAACAATGAGTTGGGATCTTTTTGAGACACCGAAATTACTGCTCGTAAAAGTTATCCAAATTGAAGTGCACTGCTCGCGCTGTAAGTTGTTGACTGATTCAGTAAAAAGAACCGGCTCATAAGAGTCGTTCAGAACTGCTCGCGCTGCAGATTCAGTAGAAGTATTGCAGTTGTAGCCCGTGAAACAGTCACTTTTGATGTCGGTTCAGTAATATTAAATTATTCTAGTATTTTCCTCCGACATACCTGTCTGTACCACACATATGTTGTCAAGACCTGGTTCTTCTCATCCTGTGTGGCACAAAAAATACACACAAAAGATTGGATGCAAAGCAACAACAACAAAACAATAAATAAATAATTAGTTTTGATATTTAAAAGACGTTTGAGAATCCTACCCACCACATTGAGGATGGCATAAACCATTAGGTCAATGGCCACTGTGGTTGACTGTCTCCAGTCGCGCACTGGTCGAACTCCTTTCTTATATCCGGCACTTAAAAACTCATTCAATCTAACCAGAGTGGCGTTTGCGAAACGCCCAGTGTTATTGCCCAGCTTCTTCACTACACCGAGAAATAGAACAGTCACTTTTACTTCATTCACCTTTCGCGTCAGTATTCAAAAGTTTAAAGACATATATATATATATATATGCGAATTAATTGCAATATATTGATAGTGTTTCAAAACCTGCCGCACCGCCCACAAAGACAGCATTTTGATGCAGCACCTGCACAAAAGGGCTGTCTAGATCGGCAGCTAACTAGGTTTTGAGATGAGACAATTTAACGTGACAGCTCTCGTTCGTTTTAAATCTTTTCTTATAACCAAAGCCAAAAGTTTGAGTAAAGTTACCTGAGCAAGTCACCACCGCCCCATACATGTAAACGCAGAGAGCTGTCCAGAGTGCTGAACATTTCATTGTGCCGAGCTGTGTGGCGTCGCCCTGGGTTCTTCTCGCAGACTTCTAGCCTGGTGCTGCTTCCTTCCAGTGATGTTCCCTGAGCCCCATTAGTTATCTCTGAGCTTTCCAGAAACGCTCGGGCTGTCATTACAGCACTTAGTCCACCCTCCCTTCCCTGCATCATCATCCCACAGTTAAGGCAGGTCAAAAGCACTTGAGCTTGTCCCAAGAGTCATATCTGAGAGAATTAACTGTAAGCATGGCAAGCATTATGTAATCTTGAATTGAAAAAAAAAAAAAGATTTCTTATACATATATACTATTTCTTAACTGTATATATATTATACAGTCAGTAAAAATATCATACAGTTATTATTTGATTTTGCGAGCACCATCTTTGATTAGGCCTCACCTTAAGAAAAGAGCATTGAGCCTGTGGTGTATTTACATGTTAAACATTTTAAATATAACAGTTTAAATAGCATAATGTTTTCTAAACGAATAATTCTAATGTTTTTCCCTTCACACTAACTCAACAGCGGAGGGCAAGTATGAATTACAGCTACCTTTGACATTTCATGGCTCATATTTCACCATCAAGTTCAAGTCAATTTCCACGAGCACTTAGACTACTACATTAAACTGTGATCCAATACTTCGCCCAGCCATGATGAGACTTAATTAGCCTGGCAATAGGCAGGGGATTAGATTTGCGTCAGGAAAATATTATCAGAATTTTGATGAGAAATTGAATTGTGTTTTTTTTGTTTTTTTTCCTGACTGGACGGGCAGCTCCGAGAAGCTCTGTAATGAAAATGTACTATAGTGATAGTGACGTGAAGGTGATTGTGGTTTATTTTTCAGTAAGGAAACTGGAGCTTGATTTTATGATAATGTTACAGTACAGGGAGGGGTTCTTCACTCTCATTATATGTTGTGTGATATTTTAAAGAATGCTTTTTAATCTTTTTTATGTATTTATTCAGGATGTATTGCTACCTGATCTGGCCCTCGAAACATACATTTGTTTATATAAGCCTATGTAGTCAAATTTATTCAAATATATTATTTATTCAAATATATATGTGTGTGTGTGTGTGTGTGTGTGTGTGTGTATATATATATATATATATATATATATATATATATATATATATATATATATATAAACATTTTAGTAAGAGAAGCATGGAAGAGAAAGACAATATACAAATTAGTACAATAATTCGTTTTCCTTTATTCTACTCTGTAAATGCATACAACATACAGAATACTTGCAGCTAGTCAGTATGATTTTTACATCTGAAAGAAAGTTGACACGTTTTACAATAATCTCCTTAGGAAACTGGTCTTGTTTTGTTAGAGAGTCAATCTGCAGAAGCACATCTAAATTAATGTTAACAGTAGGCATCATTGGCAATGAATTGTTTGATTCTTTAAAACTGAAACTGCAGTCGAAGAATCTGTCACTGTTTTAACTTTCTCCAACCGCTCTGCCTCTGTTTTTATCTTTCTCTTCTCGTCACACATCTTTTTTCCCCTATCACTTCGTTCAGACTTTCAGGCAGAGCTCCAGGTACCCCAGAGCAGCAGTAGAGTCATAACATAGATGAACATCATAACCAGGTACACGCAGAAGAGGAGCCTGTCCACTTTCAGGCACAGTTCCACCCAGTAGGACTGTGAACTCTCCTCACTGTCCTCCTCCTGAAGGTACAGTCTGAGAGCCGCCACCTCCTGCAGGATTTTCTCCAGTGGAGACTCACTGTTCGAGAGATCTGTCAGGGAGAATAGGTCTGGCTCTGGAGACAGATCAGACTCGTAGCCTGAATCAAAGAGAATACAAATATTGAAGTGGTTTAAATGATGAAATTATGATTTCACCTTTGTTTTCTTTTCTTTTTTTTTAACTTTATTTAGTGTGTGATGTTGCTGTTTGAGCGTAAAAAAACATCTGCAAAGTTTTCTCAAATTTTAATGCAAAGGGAGCTATTTTCTTTTACAAAAATCACTTTTTAAGGACTACAACAAATGGCTGGTAGGGACTACAATGAGCTTCTTCTCAGGTAGGTGACATCACAAACCTCAAAATTTACATAAACTCTGCCCCTGGGAACATGCAACAAAGCCTCCCCCATGTTGAGGTGCTTTAGAGAAGAGGAAGAGTTGTTGTAGTAGAGTGTTGTTGCCATGCTGTTATTTTTAGGCCGTACTGCTTCACAAACGTGGGTCAATTCAACACTGGATTTGCACAAAAGATGAGTTGAATCAACTCCACGGCAACTACATAAATGTATCCACTAACCATTCAGTAGCGTGCAGTTGCATTCTAAAAGTTGTAATCTCTTCTCTCTAGTCTCTCTATCAGTGTCCGACTCCTGTTGAACAGAGGCTGAACGCCATGACTGACAATCGTCATTTTGGCTGCGTGAGATTCTCCAGCTTGTTGTTGTTGAGAAACCGAAGCATGAGCTGTTAAAACTCCGACATCTTTTGGAAAGCGGGCTGGGAGCAGCAAATCATTCGGATTTAAAGGGACATACACAAAAATGGCGTGTTTTTACTCACACCCAAATAGGGGCAAAGCTATAATAAATGATCTGTGGGGTATTTTCAGCTAAAACTTCACAGATACATTCTGGGGACACCAGAGACGTATATTACATCTTATGAAAAAGGACAAAATAGGTCTCCTTTAAGCCATTTAGAAGCATGTGATGTAGAATATGAGTGTGATCGTTAAATTAAATATAATTTAATAAGGTATAGGTATATTATCATAAAGCTTCAAAAAAGGGAACAAGACAAATATTACAACAATGTTACAGTGATATTGATAGCCAACTGAAATCCTCTGAGGTCATATTCACTATCTTGCTTTTACAGAAAAAAGAGTGTTTGAATTTGGGATGTGCTATAAGATGAAAGTAGCGCCGAGCGGTCTAATATACAGCGTTGCCTTGGACAATGGTGAGTATGGTCCCTTTTTGCATTTCCGAGGTTCTCGGTAGCAGCTGTCATCATAGTTGGGACAGAAGACATAATTATACTTTTTGTATTAACATTTATTATTATTATTATTTCCATTTGCTCCAATAGCAAAAGAGAAAATCTGCAAAAAGTTTCCATGACTTTCCAAAAGAGGGAAAACGTATAGAGAGATTGATTGTGTTGGTCAGAAGATATAAAAAAGTTAAACTTGTCATCACTCCCTCAGATGTTGTGTTAAAAATGTTTACTGGCGGGAGGGCAGGACAAATGATCCAATCAATTCCCAATGACAATTCCCCTTGACAAAATCAAGTTCCGCCCTACATTTTTTCTTGTTCGCATAACCCTACTGTTATTATATGTTATATACATATAACATTCTAGAAGTGCAAAAATCGGTTGCTATTGTGCAGTGGAGAAATAAATTTGTTGGTGAACTAATACGGCAACGTTCACACACAGTAAGGTTATTTACGGAACATTGTATAACCGAAATCAGACCCGTTTATTTTCTGGACTCACAACTGCGTTCTCGGAAAACCTGTGCTGTGTGAGGGAAACCGCATTCAAGTGCACATGGTGGGAAAAAAAGTTGGTCACTTGATGGAGCTTCACTTATGCAGAATGTTTTTAGAGAGTGAAATCAATGGATGGACCACAGAATGCCGCAACTGACCAACAATAATCAAACATTCTTTGGAGCTGTGTGATGATAATACAGTATGATATTATGAAATGAACAATACTTTACAGTTGTTGTTTTTTTTCATCTAGATAATGTTTTAATGATGATTTATGAATAAACTTTTGGTTGTTAGTTGATAACATATTATGTTATAAAAAATTTTTTATTGAAATGTATTAGTATATTCAGTATTACTTAAATGTTAACAATACATTATTAGGACTGTTAACGTTAACAAATCAATGCTTTAAGAAATGTATAAGTCACGTCAACATACAGAACCTGTAAGCATGATAAATGGATAATATTCTCTCTCCTACCCCCTGACTGGTCCATATCCAGAGTCTTCATTGAAGTGAAAGCGCTCTCGTTAAAGCTCTGGTCCACTGAGCCATATTTGTCCAACAAGCAAGCCGATATGGACATCTCCTTGACTTCTTTCTCACTGTAATGCAAAAGCTTCACTACAAAAATGGACAATGACAAACTAAGCACCAGCAGCGCCATGCAAACAGCAAAGAAGACCCCTATGGCAAAAAGAGCAGACATTATTGTCAGTAAGGCGAGGTTGGTGTTGTTAATAGGGCAACATTGTAATTAAGAAGAGCTCTGGCTGTACTATACCAATGAGGGGTGTTTTAATGGCTGTGGCAGGGATTTCATCCATCAGATTGACTCTGATTACAGTGAAACCCAGGAGAATGCTGGTCTTGAAAGTGATGCGAGTTCCACTGTTTGGCGGTAGATAGAAACTGGTGATATCCACCACCATGAAGAAGATGCTCGGGATGAGCAGACTTACCACGTACAGCAGGGGGCGCCTGCGGATCAGCACCTTCAGAGAGAGACAGAGTGGCTGGGCTTGAACGCTCTCTGGGTGATATTTCATCACTTGCCATCAGAAAAATGTGCTCTCGGAGCAGTCTAAAATGGCTGTGTCTGAAGGGGAATTACATAACAAGCTTAAGCCTTCTCCCCATTTCCTGGATTTGCTAAATCGGTCCAATTTCTCATTCTAGAACAGAAATTGTTTTCCCACACCTCAGCTCCCCCTGAGAACCCAATCTCACTGCCATTGAGCTATTTCCTCTCGCTGCCCCTCATCTGGATCAGGACCATCCATTTCACTTTCCTTATTTAAGTTTGCTTAAGCTTTCACAGTACAACAAAGAGCAATTTCATACTGACTTAAACATGTTCCCCACCCATTTGGCCAATGTGTAAAAACACAAATATGGATCTCTAAATGGCTTTCGGCAATGAGCCGCAGAGCAAAGGTAATCAAAGAACACAGCCGTTTCCATGGTGTGCGCATCTTAGTGGAACAGGGTGGATTGCCCATGAGCTTTGAGCTATTGGCCCATTCCTCCCACTGAACATGACAGTCATTGATCAAATGCCAGAAAGACAGTCTCATTATCATCATCTTTGCTGTGTGTTGTCTGCTGCTAAGCCTCATCTATTAGTATTATAGCATTAGTGTGACTCCACTAACAGCCACACAAAGGTTGGAGAAGGGTTGTGATACAGACACATGGTCAGTACTCTAGCATGTCTGGCAGACTGTTACATACCTATTGTCTCAGTCAGCCTCTAAAAATTAACATTATATGTATTTTGAAAAAAAAAAAAAACGTTTTAAATATTAATGAAATTTAATTCAATTTAAAGTTAAAAACAACATTATATAATGTAATATATTTTTTTAATTCGCTCATTTTAAAGATTTTTTTTGCAATATGACGAAGTAGCAACAGATCTTTTGTTCCACACTGTGACGTGCAGGGAAAAAATGTAAATCGTGCGTACACTTTACTAAGTTGTTCCCTTGATTTGCTAAATCGTACACACGATGAGTTAAACGATTGTGTGAAGCTGTGGACTGTAATAAAGGGCCAGAGTTTAAGCAGACAAAATGATTCGAGATGTCTAAAAATAATAACTCCAAAACTACAAATACTAAATCCATTTACCCACATACATTCAGTACACTCATGTGAAGCGAAAAACAAATCTCAACTGCTTGATTGCTTATATCGTTCCAAAAAGTAAGCTATATTATCAAACAGCAATACATTTTTAAAAAAATGACATTTTTGTCATTAATTACTCACACTCATGAGTAACACAAATTAAGACATTTTTAATGAAATCTGAGAGTTTTTTTTTATCCTCCATAGAAAGAAATGAAATTACCACATTCAAGGCCCAGAAAAGTAGTAAAAACATCTTTAAAATAGTCAACGTGACCACAGTGGTTAAACCTTAATGTGATGAAGCGACAAGACTACTTTTTGTGTGCATGAACAAAACAAAAATAATGACTTTATTCAACAATATCAATGTCATTCTCATATGCTGTTTGCCTCCAGGTTCTGTGTAGAATGTTCTGATGTAGAACCTGGAAGCGCTGAATGTAAACAGCTCAGGACAATGACGGGGGGAGATGAATTTGTTGAATGAAGTCATTTCCGCGCACAAAAAGTATTCTCGTCACTTCATAACATTAAGTTTGAACTTAACGTCGCTGCCTTTGGATAAAAACCTCGGATTTAATCAAAAATATCTTAATTTGGGTTCTGAAGATGAACGAAGGTCTTATGGGTTTGGAATGAGGGCGACTATTTAATGATAGAAATTAAATTTTTGGGTGAACTAACCCTTTAAATTTGGATATATAGTGCATACATACAATGCGCACACACACACACACACACACGCACACACACACATATATATATATATATATCCTGGATGTGTTATTTAAATTTGATATCAATTAATTAAATTAATTTATCTGCATAGTCGCGCTCATGTAAAGCGATATACACTTTATCATCGCAGAAAGTCTAAATCTAATCTAAATGCTTTAAGATATTAACATATTACAAACATTAACGTTTTCTGATTTTTTTTTATGTTGCTTTGAAACAATGTATATTGTAAAACTATACAAACAAAATTGAAATTGAAAAATAGAAATCTAAAGTTGCCATTGAATGTCATTTTTACTGATTGAATAAGCTTACTATTAATCCTCACATTAAACTGAATCTGTGCGTAGTCTCTGCCCTCCAGAGTCAATGTCCAGTAGTGAGAAGGGACAGACAGCAGCTCCCATTCACCATCATTCATGAACTCTCTTGTGTCGTTGGCGATTTCCTCAGCAGGCCTCCATAGAGCTAAATCCACTTCACTCACTGTCAGAGAAACACATCAGGAGTTTGTGTTATTGTAGAATTAAGTGTTTATGTTGGCAGCTTATTTAAAGTGGCACCTTTTAAAAGATTCTAACCAGGGCTGATCAAAAATGCACAGTAATCACAGCAACTCTCATTATATGGAGACCAGCTTGTTTGCAAAGTAGTGAAATCACAAGCTGTGGATGAGTGAGTCATTTACCGGAGTGGAGCCAGCTGCGAAAGGTCAGAGTGCAGTTCTGCTTGTCAAAGGGAAAGGCATAAATCTCCAGGTGACAGGCTGAGACCACCTGGATGGGTTTGTAGTTTTTTACTGTTCCTGAGCAGTTGACATAAACATATGGGATGACTGGGGATTTGCCAACATCGACGCTGGAGAGAAAGAGGAAGACATATGATGCAATGAGTGTATAACTCGACAAAATTCATTTCCAGAAAACAAAAGGAGCTTGTGATGTGGGCAGGAGATACATCTATCATGTACATACAATTCACTTATAATGACATCAGGCACCCAGATGGCATCCGAGGACAGCGATATTTCAGTGATTCCATCAAACTCTTCAGGATCCCAAACAAGAAACTCATCATTCCATATCTGAAACATTAGAGTGATGTGGTTTACTGTTACCACCAAGCAGGTCCCACGAGAAAGATTCAGATCTCTCAAAAGTTCAGATTTCAAGCATTATGTTTCTTTGCTGGACCTGTCTCAGAAAGGTAAAATTAAATTAATGTTTTTGAAACCTTGTATACTTCTTTTATAGAGAGAGAGAACTGTTTGTATGACATGGTATTTATGTGGACACCCAGATTTTGTGAAACATATATTCATATATATATATTGATAATATTGAGAAGTAAAGTCAAAGTTCAGGTTAATGTTAAATGTCAAATGGCTGGATTTCAAGAGGTTACAGAGTGTTAAAAAAAAGCTACCGTAAACAATCCACATCAGACTAATCTAAATCGCATTTCATGAATCGTTACCAATAATTAGACAAATTAATTGATACTAACTTGGCGATACCAAATGCTGGTGGTAACTTTCTGAGTCTGTCCATCCTGTGAAAAGACAGGTGCAAAATTACTTTCTTATATTGACTTGGAAAGCAAACAGACTTTAACGTCTGTGCAGTACGTTTATTTAGTTAACTACTTCTAACGATGAACAGTCATATGCATTGCATATAAAAAAAAAGGCTTAACATAAAGGATGTATTTACACTACTGATCATACGATGAGCAAGTAATACATTGTATCTCTCTAAAGGTTAAAATGTGCTTACCACATCCAGGACAGATTGAATTATAAGGTCAATGTAAATGGTAGTTGGTTTGGTCCAGTTCTGAACAGGCCGAACTCCACGGTTGTATTTGCGAAGAAGTAACCTGGTGAGTTGGTTGAGAGCAGATCTTTTTGGTTTCTCTGGCACTACCTCAGCCTGTGGAATAACTGTACAGAAATCTTAATCAGTGCAGATCTTTGTTATGTTAGAAGTGGTTTGACAATACAAAATTCGGTCGCATTCATCCCATAAAATTCACAGTAAGTACAAGTTCACTGAAAGGTTAAGTGGCTTTTTAAAGTCTCAAAAGGTTTCTAGTTGGGTTGCATCCTTTGAATTTTAAATGTTAATGCAATCAACTATAACTGAACGATTGTATAATACGGTAAAAACAAGAAGCAGCACTGGACTTACCTGACAGTAACAAAGATAGCAAGACGACAGGACTCATCCTGGCAATTCAATTCCTTGATCTTCAGAAGAAGAAAAATGCGAACTTATTCAAATCACTTTTCACAGCCTTTGTCCCAGCTTTTAAAATTTTACCCTATTACAAGGTGCCTTTTATTCCAGCAGAATGCCATGGAGGATCAGTATGTTCGTTGTACACATGACTGCAACAAATGCACAGCAGCAACTTCCTCAGCACTCTAGCAAATTGATTTTCCATTATGATGGTAAGAAGATCTGGGTTTAGTGAATAGGATGTGTGGTCTGACTGCTCAATTCACGGATCCTGTACACTAGAACATGATGGGTCATACAACATACGTAATCATAATTATTCATCTAATTCATCATCTATTATCAGTAAAATCATCTAAAAATAATTTCCGGATATTGTAATGCTGCTCTTCTGAATGTGTGCATAGTTATCACTTTTTTTAATAGTTTTTTATTTTATTTTATTATAACTTTTTTTCAGTGTATATAGGGACAACAGTAGTTAGGATGTGTGTGGAAAATTTCTCACAGTATACAAATCATTTTGATATTGTAAGACACTTTGAGTAACATTGTAACACACACACATATATATATATATTCAAAATATCAGATATGATGTAGATTTAAAAACATATGGAATTAACAAGGCTCTTAGGCGGCAAACAAAAACTGAATTTAGATTTATTATTGTTAGTTTTGTTTACTTGCCCTAACTAAAGTAACAATATTTTCCAACAAAAATATTTACCTATTTACCGGGCTACGGTGTCATTAACGAAATTAACAAAATGAGCGTCTCACTTTCTGAAGGAAATACCACAGTGAATCGTTATAGTCTATATTTTCGGGCTACAAAAACAGGTATTTATTTACGTTTAATTTACATGACCTCTATCTGTATGAGGCTGTCATTATTTATTGGTTCGGGGTGAGAAAAGTTCACACAGTTCACACAGGACTCGTTTCTTGACAGTTTACCAAGCGCGCGCACGACGATTCCCTGCGCGCGCTCGAGTCATCGTTTGTCCTACTCGTGTGGGTGTGTGTGTGTGTGTGTGTGTGTGTGTGTATGGGGGGCATATGGAGTAGGTCACACTCTGGAGTCAGGGCGAAGCAATCTGGAGAAATATATACATTTATATAAAAGTAATTGCCATGAGAGTTGAACAGGATTTTGAACATGGGGAAACGTCTGAAAACTCGGTGAGTGTGTTGTTTTGAAGAACATGTAGTCAAATGAACATAGCCTAATTGTGACAATGCTTGAGATTGAGTCTTTTTGCTTTAAATATTTTTTATTTTATTTTTTATTTTTTTGTGGTAGGCGGACTCTAACAGACCTGTAATTTTAATTCAACTTATAAAGTATGTTTTTTAAAAAATCCTAAACAAATCCAATTGGAATATTTATCCGAATTTGGGAATTTTCTTATTGAAAAGCCATTATTCCAAAACAGAGTTCTGACAGGCAAATCCAATCCATACAATTTTCAGTTTATCCACTTGTTTGTTTCTTAAATGAGCTTTATTTGATCCCATTTGAATTGTTTCCATATTTTGATAGAAAACTGTTTTGAAGGGTTTAATTTGAAATGTTTTAAATTGGTTTCTTTCCCTTGAAAAGTATTTACATCTTTAATGCCATCCTATGAATGAAATCTTGGAATTATTGTGTGTTTTTCATATGTTTGCTTGTGCCACTCAAGTTCATTTAAGATAAACACAGGCGCTATCTGTGTCGAAGGCCCAAAATAGAGCTCTGAGTGTTGCCCACAGGCCTCCAGCTCACCATATATGTCTCCGGCTCCCAATCTAGGGTGACTGGCTGCCTCCACAGCCATGCTAACATTCCCACCTGCTGTCAGAGTTTCTTTATTTAGTTCTGTATCTCCTGCATCCATTATCTGGGCCAAAGACCTTTCTTTAATGCTTAAAAAAAAACACATGCTATTTTCAGGCATACTGTACTTGGAAAAAAATCTCATCTGATATGGATGTAATGTACAATGTAGACATTTTCATGCAGAAAGCTTGCATAAATGTTGATCAGGCCAGCTATAGACTCCTCCAGCCCACGCTCATTTGACACCTGAGTCAGAAATGCGGTTTTGCTGGGTGTTAAATCCAAGTGCAAATTGCGTCTCATATCATATTCTTGTTTTTAACTTATCAGTTCACACCTGCTCTTTTTTTCTGGAACGGATCCTGTTATTGCGTACGTTGTAGTTAATTGCTCAAGTGAGTCTTGTTATCACAAACAGAAGCGTTCTCAATATGCCTGTGGCAAAGCACTTGAATTTTTGATCCACAGAAAATAAAACAGCATGTTTGCTTGTCTTTTTCAGAGCCAAATGCTACTTAACCAGCTCAGAGAGATTACCGGCATTCAGGATCTGCAGGTTCTCCAGAGCGCCCTGAACGTATGTTCAGTACAGCAGCACGTATCAGTGTGTTTATGACACAAGCAGCAGATGTAATGTTACTGACAGCTATTAATAGAAAATAAGCCAGACAAATGTTTGTAAATATGTAAATCAGAGACCATGTGTAAGAGTTTCCCTTAGATTCATCTGTGACTGTGGGGTAACCTAGATGTGGTACTAAAACAAAGCATGTGTGTCTGATAACCTTAAAGTAAAACATTTAACTAGTGATGACTGATTGTGAGAAAACTCTTTATGTAGGCTAGTCAGGGTGATGTCAGCCATGCCATTGGGCTACTAACCACCCAGCCCCCCGAGGAGGACCACATGCCCGAGGAACCCACTAAAGCCGATAATGAGAGGAACACCTCCAACACACAGAACGGTGGGCTGAAAAGACATTGTTTATGTCATCGCATTTTCCAAAGATGAATGTATTTATATAGCAGTGTGTCACAAATAATGTCATGATGTTTATTTTATGCTCATGAAATTCACCCGTCCTCATGTAACTGGAATTGTTCTCAGGTTCTGCTAAAGATGATCTGCAGACCGCCATTGAACTTAGTCTTCAGGAGTCCCAGCAGGCTGAAGCAGAGCGCAGAGAGCTGCACAGGTTCATTCCTGATAGGGTAGACTGGGGCAATTGTAACAATTTTACACTTTTCTTACACTTTAAACTCATAGACTACTAAAAATCTACAAGTCATCTCCTTTTGACTTAAGAAATGTTTATATATGCCAAAAGTACACTATCTTTCAAAAGTATGCAGTTAGATTTATTTATTTGTAGATATTAATACCTTTATTCAGCAAGGACTTATTAAAGTGGCAGTAAAGATCCCCAAACTTTTGAAATGTAGTGTATGTCACTCAACTGTGCCAAACGTTTCTGTGCAAATAATCAACTTATAATGAAAAGGACTAGATCATATTATAGTATTGAATCTAATACTAGAAAATAGTTCAATGTAACAGTGGTTGGGGGCAATTGTAATAGTTGGAAAACAAATTATATTAACACGCTTAAATTCAAATAAGAGCGTGCCTTAAAGTTATATTATCAAATTATACAAATTATATTATAACATTATATGATTATATAATGTTTTCATAGTAATGAATGGTTTTTACTATTATATAGTAATTTTTTAAGAAATAATGTTTTGAAATACATTACAAAAAATAACTTAAGCATCTGAAAAAAATTTAAATCTCTACTAAAATATATTGATCAGCTGACAAATCAAAAACATTCCTTCAGCCTGACATTTTTATGAAATGATGTTCATTATATATTTTAACAGTTTACATTTTTTTAGTAATAAATTCAGTTTTAATATCATGCAACAAATAATGTTAGAATTACCTCCAATATCGTTTAGGTTAACTTTTAACCAACAGCCTGATGAATGTTTAAACCCTAAAGGCATCAAAATATTTCTCTGAATAATTTAAAGACAGCTTAAACCTTATTTAACTCAGAGAGAGAGATTTTTGTTAACCATATGCAAGTGTTATTACTCAAACTTGAGTGTGAATGAACCAATTTAGAACTTTACAATTTCCCCCTTCTCCTCTACTACAGTGCTTTTGTGTGAATTTTAGGGCAGCAGTAACTATCAGACTCTGGTCTTGCCTGTCTCACCCACTCCTGTTTCTACTCTAGGGCTCTTGAGGTTAGTGCCGAAGAGAATGCGGCCCGCATGAAAAGGAAGAGGTGTGAGGCATCTGGAGAGAGCTGCAGCCCCGCTGACTGGATCCGACAGGAGGACTGTCCCGTGGGCATCCGTAATGTAGGAAATACCTGCTGGTTCAGTGCTGTCATTCAGGTGCGTGGAGTTTTTAATCACCACTTTTGCTTTGAGATGATAGAGAAGTCAGTATTTTCAGTGAAATTAGATTGTTATGCTTGTTTGTATAACAACTATGTAAGATACAGGAAAAGAAGTCACTTTCTCTCACTGATGAGATCTAAAGCACTGAAAAGTATGTCTATTTTAATCTAAAAAGTTCTTCCCCCCCCTAGAATTATTTTGTAAAATGTCAAAATTGTTACCACACTATCAAAAGGAAAACAGAATTTGTCACTGATGACAAAAAAGGAAGTAACTTGTGTTTGGCAAGCACTGAATTATTAAAATTGAATGTCTTCAATAAGAAACTGGAAAGAATTTCTATTAGTGAGCATTTTTTTCCTTAACTTTTTGAAATGCAAAATGTATCTCCAGTTATAGATTCACTCATAAACTGAGTTGTAATAGGTATTACAATGGTATACATTTAAATAATTTTAGCATATTCGTTGAGAAACCAAATTCTAAAACAAAAGCTCTGCTGTAAGTGTTCTCGTCTAACCTGTTACTATATGATATGGCCATATTGTGCAAATTAAATTAGTAGTGTTGCTAATGACTGGAGACTAGAGAAGATCAGGTGGAGTGGCTGTTTTTTTTTTTTTCTCCCTTGATGGCAGAAGTGTCTCAGAGGTGTAATTGTATTATATCCATTACCAGACTGAATTTAGCAAGGCTTCTCAGATGTCTGTGTTGAAATATAAGCCTCCACTGATATTGATAAATGTCTGAGCTAATTAAATAGAGCATTGTTTTGATGATAAAGAGAGGCATGAACTCATGGAGTGAGTTATGGCCTATAGATAAGTAACAAACAATCTTTTGTTAATACGTAATGCAGTTCAATGATGTCATTTGAAAACAGTCCCAGCATGGTTATGAATATCCCTAGAACAAATACACTATAGTTCAAAAGTTTGAGGGCAGTAAGATTTTTTTTTTGTATTTTTTGACAGCTGTTATGTTGTTACAAAACCTTTCTGTTTCAAATAAATGCTGTTTTTTAAACTTTCTATTCATAAAAGAATCCTGAAAAAAATGGATAATGGTTTCCATAGAAATATTAAGTGGCACAACTCTTGATAAGAACAAGAATTAGTTATTTTTTTGAGGAACAAATGCACCCTGACATCACAAACAAGACGTTACTACACACGACAACAAAATCAGCAATAAATTAATGTTAATAAAACTGACAAATGGTCAAATAATGGAAACATAATTGTCCATGACCTAGTGCATGATAGGAAGAGGGCGAATGGGACTAAAAAAAAAAAAAAAAAATGTAATTCTTGTTTTTAGTCTTTGTTCCACCTGCCGGTCTTCCGTAGACTGGTCCTCAACTACTGCCTGTCTGAGCATGTGCTGGAGAAATGCAAGAGTCATTCAGTGAGTATTCGAGTTCCATTTAGTCTTTGTGAAGAATGTTGCGTATCACATTATTTTGATGGTCCACTTTAGACATTCTACTATCTTTAAATAACTTTGCAACTGCAGAGTTGGACCATCTGAAATGGAATATTGAAAGTTGTTGAAATATTACATGTTAAATGAAAATCGAACGTAAGTTATTATTTTCTTTTTGTCTGCATTAATGCCAATATTGAAATATTGTTCAGCATCAATTGCAGATCTAAACGAATAAGTGAATTATTCCTCTGTGAGCTGACTATATCTCTGTTACAGGAGAAAAGAAACATCGCCTTCATGCAGGAGTTGCGTTGCTTGTTTGCTCTGATGGTGGGCTCAAACCGGAGGTTTGTAGACCCCTCTGCAGCAGTCGAGCTTCTCAGGGATGCGTTTAGAACCAGTGAGGCACAACAGGTACTTCATCTGAATGATTTGATTCACAGCTGTTTTGTCAGGGGCTAATTTTAAAATCAAGCAGTTGCAAATGATGCACTAATAAAAGGTATCTTGAAAGGTTTACCATGCACATGCTGTTTATAAAGCTACATAAGAGCTTCTTCTAAATAGAGACCGCTGTATTCTTGGAAAACATTGTTTATTTTAAGGTTGCTTATTCTAGGATGTCAGTGAATTCACACACAAGTTGCTTGACTGGCTTGAGGACGCATTCCAGCTGGCTGCTAACGGAGCGTAAGTTCATAAATTATAAATAATAATAGTATTTGATGAAGTGAGCATGACTAAATTTTGATACTTGAAAGGATTTATTTAACCCTTTATTGCATGGATTATGAAAGCATTTTTAAATGTTTCTTACAAAAATGGACCTCATTATTAAAATGAAAACTATCCACTGCATGCTTAATTCATTACACAGTTTTTATTTAGTTATTTATTTTTGGCAACAAACACATCGAAGCAAATTGTTTTAAAATTGCATACTCACTAAGAAATGTGAATCATATTTTTGTTGGGTGGAAAATTAAAATGTATTTAAATAATAGTGTGACTAAGAAAAAGCTTTTTATTGCCATCTTATATGCATCATGTGTTTGCAACATGAAGAAAATGTGTTTGTTACCCTGAGGCAACATCTTGCTGTGGAGGGTTAATTAATGAATGGTAATGAGTATAGCATTTGTTAAAGAATGATGAATAATTACCCTATGGTTGCTAATGTACTTGCCAGGAATTTTTTTATCCACAAAAATTAAACATGGCAGCTTTTATTTTTAGTAACCCAGAGGATAAACATAACAACCCCATGGTCCAGCTGTTTTATGGAACATTTGTGGCTGAGAGACTTCATGAAGGTAAGAGAATTATATTTCTTCTGTAACTATTCTGTGTTTATCACTCTCCTTGATAATAGTTGCGTAATTGTGCGCAGGAAAGATTGTGTCCACCATTGAGCAATTTGGACAATACCCTCTCCAAGTGAACGGCTTCAACAATTTAGATGAATGTTTGGAGGGTGCCATGGTTGAAGGAGAGATTGAGTCCCTTCATTCGGATCAAACGATCTCCTCTGGCCAGGAGGTCAGTTTCTTTACATGCAAATATATGGACTGAAGTATTGCGCATGCTGCTTTTATGAATTCAAGTATGTTTTTTTCCCCAGAGGTGGTTCTCCAAGCTGCCGCCAGTGTTGACATTTGAACTGTCCAGATTTGAGTTCAATCAGTCTTTAGGGCGACCAGAAAAAATACACAAAAAACTGGAGTTTCCCCAAGTGATATATATGGACAGGTTAGTCTATCTATCTATCTATCTATCTATCTATCTATCTATCTATCTATCTATCTATCTATCTATCTATCTATCTATCTATCTATCTATCTATCTATCTATCTATCTATCTATCTATCTATCTATCTATCTATCTATCTATCTATCTATCTATCTATCTATCTATCTATCTATCTATCTATCTGTCTGTCTATCTGTCTGTCTATCTGTCTGTCTGTCTGTCTATTGGTTTGTTTTGGTTGGTTTAAGAACAATAAAATCAATAGTAAATGGCAATGCACTATTGTTTTTTGTGCAGATACCTCCATAAAAATGTTGATCAGACCCATGGTAGAAGAGGAGAGGTCAAAAGACTCAAGGACCAGTTAACAGGTCTGCAGCAGAAACTTGAGGGGTATGTTCAAAAGCCAAATAGAGGTTAAATCATGCTCAACATTGCAAGTAGTCTTTTAAAGTTGTTCTCAATCGCTTTGGTACATTTCTCGAAACAGTCTTAACATTCTCTAAACTGTAAGTGCAATTGTCACAACTGTTCACTGAAACATTAGAACTCTATTGCATGTCTGCAAAATGTAGTTACTCACCCAAAACATTTATTTCATGCTTCAAAACCTAGTTTTTGTGTCAGTAAATTGGCCAATGTCACCAAAATAAAAAGTGTTTTTGTCATTGTGTGAGCCGATGCTGGTCAAAATGTTTAGATGTTTTTTCACTATGGAAATATTTTATGTGCTTTCTACTTTTTTAGCTGATACTGTCTGTTTTCTACACCATCAAATAATGTCAGTAAAAAATTTACAAGGAAAAGTCAATACTGGAGTACACAAAATAAAATTCGATTTAGACGTTCCTCCATGTTCAAAAATGGCAGTGATTATGCAGATTATGCAAAATTACATAAATCCAACTGCATACTTGATTGGTTGATTGGTAAGATTGTTATTCCTATTTCATTATAATCACAGGCCATTTGCCAATTCAGCAGACATTAAAAACATTTAATGTCATATGTATTAATAGCATATTGATTACTGAATGGATCATTTTGCATGTGGAGGCTCACACAATCAAAGAAACTTTAGAAGTTGTGAAGCGTTTGAGAGATTCACTGAGAATCAACATCATTTTTGATTACGTGCATTTAGTTATTGTGCAAATTGTAGACAATTGTACTTATTCTTTTGCACACATGTGCCAAAACACAAGCAAATGGCTTAAATTAATAAGAATTCCAAATCTGATGTGAACAAGAAACTAGTTGTTCAGAAACCTGAACTTCTTGTGAATTGAGCCAAAGCGATTGAGAGAAACTGTAATATTGTTGTTTGTGGTTTATTTTTCAATTTTAAATGTAAAAACTTTGACTTTCTTTTTCAAAGATATAAAAACTATGGCTCAGGGCCAACCAAATACCCCCTGGCAGATATGTTGCAATATGTGCTGGAGTTTGCCACCACGAAACCCACAAATATGTCTCCTGCCTCGCCAGTCCCTGCAAACCCTACCGTACACACAGAACCCAGCTCAGGTGACAGCAGGCAAGGCCCTTTCCTGAGTTCTCATTCATCAGCTGCATGAGAAATCACACCCATTGTTTGTTTTCTCTTCTGTGTTTGTCCCCCTCTAAATGTTTAATTTCTTGCTGTAGTCAAACACAACCAGATGATGCTGGCTCGTCAGATGGTTCGGGTTGCCCGCAGACAGCTACACAGAGAACTCCCATACACAAGCCGTTTACTCAGTGTAGACCCCCCATGGAGTTGCCACTGCAACCAGCCCCTCACAGCGTGACCGAGGAGGAGCTGTACTTCGTCAGGGGCTGCTTACAGCGCTGGAGAGCAGAAGTTGAGAACACCATAATCGGTAAATCCTTCACTTAGTGGATGTTGTTTTTCCCGTAAGCTTGAATCAATGTTTTTTAAAGCTTAGTGAGCTGCCTTATTTTAAGCATTTTAAGTTGTCATAGGTGCTTTCTAGATGCGTAGGCTGTCTTAAAAGGAAACGCATTTAATTATCAATATGCTGACTTGCTGTTCAAAAGTTTCAAGACAGTAAGATTTTTTTTAAATAAATTAAATCTTTTATTCAGCAAGGCATTCAATTGATCAAAAGTGACAATAAAGACTTAATGTTATAATGTTACAAAAAGATTTTTATTTCAAACAAATGCTGTCCGTTTGAACTTTCTATCCATCAAAGAAACATGTAAAACATTCAGCAACAAATTTCCTGCACAACTGTTACAACATGGATAAAAAGAAAATGTTTCTTGAGCACTAAATCAGCATACTAGAATGATTTCTGAAGGATCATGTGACACCGAAGACTGCAGTAATGATGCTGAAAATTCAGCTTTGCCATCCCAGAAATGAACTACATAATAAAATATATTATTAATACTAAGTTATTTTAATTTGTAATAATATTTGTGCTGTTTTTATTGTATTTTGTATCAAATAAATTCAGCCTTTGTGAGCACCATATTCAAAAAAAAAAAAAAAAAAAATCGTCACCCCGACCCCAAACTTTGAGTCTGTCAAAATACGTACCTAATTCATAAAACAGTAGGTGAAAAATACCTGGATTCCTTTGAGATTTTAAAGTAGACATCTGATGGACATTTTACTACCCCCATGAAGCTAGAGAAGTCACCCTGTTCATAAATGGTGTGGAACAGTGACTCGGATGACAACATAGCAGATGTTGTGCGTCTGGATTGTACTACACACATAACAGAGTGTACTTTTTAACAGTCGAGAAGTTCTTAATCGAATAGAAATGAAATCTGTGAAAATATACATTCAAGATGGTGGATAGTTTGAGAAAAATGTGAAGTAATTAACTGAAAATTCATTCAGTACTGTATTGACATAAATGCTTTTAAATAATTCAAATCGGACCCTTTTGCCCAAAATTAAGAACTGTGTGCTTTATATATTTACACTTTCACTATATTGTGTCACCTGTATCGAAATCAATTTAGTCATGTCTCCCCTGCGCTTTGCGTGCTGAGTGCTGTTTTTTAGACACACACAGCTCTTGTTGCCTGTTGCCACAGTCAGTGAGGCAGCACACTAGGTTTTGGACCTGAGCTGTATTGTGCATTTTAATTTTTCTGTTCTGAAGGCCATCGTTATTCACAAGCAGTTATCCTAATGCGTTTGTGACTGTATCAGGATCCTGGCCTCAGGCGTAGCGTATTGATCTGTGTTCTCTCTCTGTGTGCAGAGCTGAAAGCCAGCATTGACAAGGTCAGCCAGGCCCTGGAGGGCATGTACTCAGATAACAGTCTGTGTCAGGTAAAGTCTATATCCTCAACACTCGTTGGTACTTTTATATTGACTGAGCCCTTTCAAGAAATTTGCATGACACCTCAATGAACCCTGACTTCTTATTTGATGATTCCAGGTACCCTACAGGCTACACGCTGTGCTCGTCCATGAGGGCCAGGCCTCCGCTGGCCATTACTGGGCGTATATCTATGATCATGCTCAGAAACGCTGGCTGAAGTACAACGATGTAATGGTGACCGAGTCGACCTGGGAAGAGCTGGTTCGAGACTCGTACGGTGGCATGACCAACGCCAGCGCCTACTGCCTCATGTACATCAATGACAAGCTGCCGTACCTCATAGCAGGTACTTTCCCCACATGCCTCTCAGATTACACAACTGCGCTCAGATTTTGCTGAAGCAAATCATTCATTTGATTTAAGGCATTGGCATTAGCTCTGATTTCTTTCAGAAACTAATGCTGATAGCTTTGTGGGCACACTTAGATTATTTTTTGGGCATAAGAGAATGTCTGCCAAGCTGTGAACATCAAAAACTCTTCCTAATGGCTTTTGTTTTGATTAATTTTCCTGATGTTTTCTGTGATAAATTGCTATGTATATTTATATTACGTAGGGGTGGACATTTAATGCTTTAATTATGTACAGTTATTTATATAAAAATGCTATGAAAAAACATGTAAGGTAAAAATAAAAGCAAAATGAAAGTTGCAATAGTCTTTTCTTCCCTATTGTGATGAAACGGCTTCTTGAACGAGATAAAATTGTTGTGGTTTGCTATTGTGTGGTTGTCCCGCCCTCACACAAATAACTTACTGCAATATTCAATATATTATAAAAAAAAATTGATTTCATGGTTGACTTGAATTATGACCAAGTCTGACCTATCATCAGGGAACGTTTTGCCACACTATCTATATCTCTGCTACAATAATGTTATTTCATTAAACATTATTTTTTTCTTTCTTATGAATGACAGAAGACACGGATGATGAGACAGGGCAGGTTCTGAAAGGAATGGACTCTCTCCCGTCTATCCTGAGGCGTTATGTTCGGGAAGATAACCGCTGGTTCCAGCA
Organism: Opsariichthys bidens; assembly: GCA_037194245.1. NCBI lineage: Eukaryota > Metazoa > Chordata > Actinopteri > Cypriniformes > Xenocyprididae > Opsariichthys > Opsariichthys bidens. Next base: position 7,682,486 of record CM074294.1, read on the forward strand.
GGAGCTGAGAGAATGGGAAGAGCAATTCTGCCAAGCTCAACATGAAGAAGCACATGTTCAAAGACAGACTTCCACCAACACAGAGGAACCCGTCCCAGAAGAGCCACAGAACCTAGTGCAAGAACCTGCTCAACAAAAAACAAATGAAGTATGTGAAGAACCACCACCAGATACAACACCAGCACCTGCCCAAGACAGTGAAGGTCAGGTCCTTTTTCTTTAAAAGGTCAGATGTTTTCCATTTATCTATTGCAGGTATATTTTCAATGTCCTTTCCCTTTTCAGAGGCCATGGCCAATTCAGCAGCTCTCAGCTCGATATTATCCGAGCCCAATGAGAATGTGGGAGTGGGAGGTGAGGAGCATATCAACAGTAGCCAGACACAAGGCCAGCCAGAAGAACGGAAGCCAGATCAGAGTCAGGTGAGGGCGTTAAAGCGTTATTTGAGACGTGCAAAAATAGGCTCACATATACAGCACTGGAGGTTGATGTACAGTACATATGGGTCACAATCCACTTCCTGCAATAGAACTATAAAAACACACTGCACTAAAATAATATATTTAACAAAAATAATGCTATAAATGTATAATGTATATAATGTAAATGAAATATTAATAAATCTATTTAAATAAAATATAATTACTTTTACAGTTTTACTATAATGTTATAATTACAAATAATTTCAACAATATTTTAGTGAACAATGATTTTTATTTACAATAAATTAAATTGCAATTAATACTTTGTTTTTACTTCAAAAACGTAAAATTTATTTCTAAAATGTATAGAATATTGCAGTAAAATTACATGCTATATATATATATATATATATATATATAATATATATATATATATTCTCTTTTCATTAGCGTTATGAACATTTTAGTGTTTTTGTCAGGAATTTCAATATAGAAAATGTTTTTTATACTATTATCTTTTTCATTAAATTAAGGGAAAAGAATTTTAGATTATTTGTGAGGATATCAACATAGAAAAGATGTTATATTTTGCCAAATATGTGCATCACTATATGGTGCGATGATATGTGAGAGAAAGTTCTAGATTTACATTAATGGTTAAATCATAACAAACTTGTTTGCTTGTACATGCTTAATGTTTAATGTTTCGTCTGTTGTGTCGCGAAGCTCTGGTATTTTGTAAGGGGATACGTTTTGGAAAGGGATGTGGGGATAAGGTTCATCGGACAGCTGAGAGCCGTCCAACATGCCTCAGCCCTTTGGTTGAAGTCCCATGCAGGGTTGCTGGGGACAGTGTGTCAGAGAAGAGCTTTAAATAGAGCCTGAGCTCTGTGTCTCCTGCATGAACCATCAAGATCAACTGGATTCCTGCCTTTCCACAGTCATTAAATGATTGTGGAGATGGGGAACATGTTCCTGATGCTTCAATCAACACAGGCAATTGTTTAAACGCTATAGTGTCTAGTCTTTTTAGAGAGAGCAATCTTGGATATTATTAACTCAGTATATGGAGTTTGAATCAGAAAGTCGATTCTGTACTTACAACTGCTGTTTCTCTCTTTGACACAAAGATTTCATTGGCACTCCTGATTTAATACTGTGCTGTCACTGCATGATCTGTTTTCCCTGCTTAGTCATAAATGATGGTGATAGGGCCTCTAGTGGTCAGTATATAATATTGCATTCAATGGCATTTATGAGCAAAATAAGGTGATTAACATTAGTTGAACAGATTATTTTCTTCAACGTTCTAGAACATACATTACATATAGTCATACCACAAACATGAATTTTGAAAACAAAACGTACACTGCAGCAAGTTGTTACATAACAACTAAAACTGTTAGAGGAATCGCATGTTATCCATCAGGCATCAGTGTTATTTTAGTATCATTGATTTACTAGTATATTTTTTGTTAATATTTTCAATCAGATTATACTTTTATATTTTCTGTTTTTATTGTAAGTTTTGTGTTTTTGTCATTTTTTTCAGTTTTTGTTTTCTGTAATATGTCTATATAGTTTAATTAATTAAAGTTTCAGTTATTTTAGTACTTCAACTTGAAACTAATGGGAAATGTTGCATTGGAAACTAGCTGAAATAAAAAATTTAAAATTTTAGAAAATTTTTATTTTATTTCAAATGATGGGTTTTTTTGTATGGTTTTAGTTAACAATATAAATCAAGCACACAAACCCACATCTGGTTGTGCAAACTGTTATCAAATGTTGGACAAATACTACAATACTAGTCCATGTATTCAAGAATGAAAAGGAATAAATGAGGAAAATAAATAAAAAATTAAATAAATCCCCTTATCCAACTCATTGGGATTGCTAGATTTCTCAAAGACAGTGTTTTGATGGCAGAAAACTGCTATGAATCTGGTCAGATGACTATCAGAGATTTGCATTTCCACTGTTTGAAAACCCAATTAGAGATTCTTGAGGGAGACTGTGGTGAATTACACTTCCTGGTTTGCCTACAAATTGATGTGAATGAGATAAGTGAATAAGATCATTGACAGTCATTCAGCACCCTCTTTCTCTGTGTTTTTCAGCAGCCTGTGGTGGATTCAGCTTCTACAGACAGAGCAGAGTCAGAGGTTGAGGTGGAGGAACAGGTCATCGGTGATGAGGGAGTACCAGAGGCAGAACCAGACACCCAGACAGAGCCAGAGGCCTCGTCCACAGAGGAGAACCCAGCCACGGCCACACGCAGGCAGCCTGAGAATGAAGTTTCTGAGGTCGAGATACCCAATGTAGGCAAGATTCTGGTGCGCTCTGATGCTGATGGCTACAATGAGGAGGTAAAGGATCACGACATCCCACTGGTTCCATGTAAAATTAGGCTGCTTATAAATTAAATTTAACATCAGACTTATTTTGTCTGAATAGATGATGCTAACACCAGCCATGCAGGGCGTCATTTTTGCCATTGCCAAGGCAAGACAAGTCTTTGACAAAGATGGTCCAGAAGCAGGACTCATCAAGGTATAGAAATTAAAATTTCTCAGTAGAGAGTATGCATTGACACTTTCCGCCCTCAACACGACTTCTCAGCCGGACTGAGTGACAAAAGAGTCTGCTGCATGACTGGATTTAATAGGGAAAAAATGTGAGTAAAACAAACGAATTAACTAAAGGTTGGACTTGAACTAAAGGTTGGCCTCCTGTTACAATTTACCAAAGGTTCCAGACATTTATATGTGCCTGATTTGGACGCCGAGGAAATACATAAAGCAAATTTGCCTGTGAACACTTTTTACAAATACAAAATAGGTAGGTCTAAATCCAGGTGATCACTTGTATCAATGTTATATATATATATATATATATATAATGTATATATCCAGTGAAACATGGATTTGCAGTTATCATTTTGTCAATATGTTGAATTTTGGGGTAAAATCATACCCTACGTATTGTATTGTTATATATTGCATTGACAACTCATCAATTAAATATTTACCATTTTATATATATATATATATATATATATATATAGTCCTATAACTTGTATTGTTTTGTCAGTGTTTATTTAAAAACACCAAATTATGCAGAATATAAAATGGTAAATATTTAATTGATGAGTTGTCAATGCAATATATAACAATGCAATACGTAGGGTATGATTTTACCCCAAAATTCAACATATTGACAAAATGATAACTGCAAAGCCATGTTTCACTGCCTGGAGTCCAGTTGTTTCTGTGAATTGCAGCAATTCTCTTTTCTTTAGCTCTCAGCAGTCTGTACCTCAGATTTCTTGGCAAATCTATTTGTATAGTCATTTGCAAAGCTCTTTCCCGTTTTGAATGTGTTTTGTGTGTTTTTCGAGGCATTCACGCTGAACACCTATACTGCCACTGAGTCTTTTTGCCACTCAGTGGGCATACCCGCATTCAGTCCGGCTGACGGTGATGTCACGTGCATACTCTCTCTATATATGTTAATCTAGAATTAATATCATCTCAGATATTAGATTAGATTACTTAGCACTTGATTTAGTAAGCTCACCCAGTGTATTTATATGGAAATCAACTAATGCATTGTTCCCATTGATCTCTCCTTCAGGCGTTCCATGAGGAATTTTCCAGATTGTTTGAGCTGTCCCAGGAAGAGACCACACCTCAGCAAGACCCTCGACTCCAGCATGTGCTGGTCTACTTTTTCCAAAACCAGGCACCTAACCGTGTCATTGAGAGGACATTACTGGAGCAGTTTGCAGATCGCAACCTGAGTTTTGATGAACGGTACACATTTCCTTTAAATCAGTCATTTGGTGCAGTATATTTTTTTTATTTGAATAATCTAATTGGACTAATCCAAACTGGTATTTTCCCCTCACAGGGCCATCAGTATCATGAGAGAAGCCAGATCTAAACTTCGTCTCATTAAACCAGAAGATATGGACATGGACGAGTACTTGGTAAGAATAATAAGGTTCACTTCTCTTTTTACTTCTTTAATTTAAAATGTATACTGCTGTTTCAAAGTTTTGGGGTCAGTAACATTTTTATTTTTCAAAACAAATTAAAACTTTTGATCATTGCATTAAAAAAATTACATTAAAAAACAATTATTTTAAATTTTAAGAATTTTTCACAATATTTCTATTTTTACCGTATTTTTATCAATAAAGAAGCCTTGGTGAGCATAATTGGCTTCTTTTAAAAACATTAAAAAATCTGACAGACCCAAACTTTTGATCGGCAATGCGTGTATTTGATCATTTCAAGCTGCATTTTCTTCTCTCCTCCCAGCAATGGCATGATGACTACAGCATGTTCAAGACAGTGTTTGCCTACCTGTTGACAGGTCTCGAGCAGTATCAGAATGGAAAGTATGTAGACTCATAGACAACAGAAAGGGCCTTTGCATTGAATTAAAGACTCTGTAAGCATTGATCTATTCCATTGCAGGGTAAGAGAAGCTCTGAATTATCTCGCACATGCACACCAGGACAACTCAGCCCTGCTTAGGAAAGGGGAGAAGAAAGGAGTGGACCAGTCGCTAATAGCACTTTACAGGAGAAAGTGTCTGAAAGTATGTCTGCTTTAATAATCAAAAACATGCACTACAGTTCAAAAGTTTGGGGATTAACTATTAAGATTATTTTAATGTTTTTGAAAGAAGTCTCTTATCATTTCCAAGGCTGCAATTATTTGATCAAATAAAAACAGCAATATTGTGAAATATTATTACAATTTAAAATTGCTGTTTTCTATTTTGGTATATTTTAATTTATTCATGTAAAGGCCAAGCTGATTTACTTCAGTCTTTAGTGTCACATGATCCTTCAGAAATCATTCTAATATATTTGCTGCTCAAGGACAGTTTCTGATTATTATCAATGTTTTCAACTCTCACATTTGATCAATTTAATGCACCCTTGCTGAATAAAAATATTCTTTTTTTTTTTTTCTTTTTTTTTTAAATCTTACTGATCCTAAAATGGTAGTAATTTTGTAAAGACATTCATATTTAAGCACCATTTCTATCTGTTTTCATCATTAATTTCAAATATTTAAGCACAAACCTTTTAAGGCAAGACACTACAGGCAAAAACACTTTCATGCACCTGTCAATTTTGAGATTCTTGAGCTTTTTGGCTTTTCATAACGTGTTTTTTCGGACTGGTGGTAAGAAAACATCCAAACTTTTAAGTGTATCTTTTATAGCACTATCTATTAGATTTTAATTACAGTAGATATCTTTAAAGACAGTTTTCAGAGATCAGAAATCTCCACTTTTTATTCCTATCTATATTCTGAAGGTTTTCACCGAAGGGTTTGTTGCTATATAATTTGCCTGATTTTATCAAATATTTTATTCCTAAAACAAATTTCTGGCAGTATTTTCTGATTTATGGACTGATAAAAAGAGATATCCAAAATCCCCTCTGTAAAAACTGTAATATGTAAAAAAAAAAAAAACTGACTTCATCCAATGTTCAGATTTTTGTTCTAGAAATGAATGCAAATTGGTGCATATTAGATAATGTCTCATTTGCATATTTGTACATTTTAGAAAACTTGTAATACAAAAAATGTCTGCAATTCTGGGGAACTATGCTCTATTAGTTTTTTTGTTGTTGTTGTTGTTGTTGTTTTTTTACCCTATTAGCTTGGGGTGTCTCACCTTAAAATGTTATTTAGGCTCAGACATACTTTTGACTGGAACTGTACATTTTAACCTCATCTCATATGAACCTTCTGTGGATGTGTTACACCTTGCAGGAGCTGAATGAGAACGCAGCCGCACTCTTTAAAAGTCAAGATGAAAATGACGTGGCAGAGGGAGTGACCATCATGAACGAGTGTGTCATCCCTTGCATGCACCTCATGGTCAGAGACAGTGTCAGCCAAGAAGATTTGGATGTCATAGAGCTGATCAGGAATTGCTGGTGCTCCTACCTGGGGCAGGACATGGATGGTGGGCTTTCCCCCCCAGATTTTGTATATAGACCATTTCAATTACATTCTTAGCTCATGTTGTTGTTCATATTGGTCTTTTATTCAGATTCTCTTCAGGAAAAGCTCAGCGAATTCCTGCCCAGAGTCCTGGATTGTTCTGCTGAAATGGTGGTGCTGAAGGAGCCCCCCAAAGTGCGGAACTCCCCCCACGATCTGTGCAGCCGTTTGACTGCCGTCATGGAATCCATTCACAGCACCTCAGTCGTCATCGTGAAGTGAAGCTGGACATGACATTATGTGAGACACGGTACAGTCACAAGGTGATCTAACCTCTGCCTTAGGCTGAGCTGGATTTAGTTTTTGCTGCACAATGACGCTTTCTGTTACACACGGCACACACCTCACTGTGTTCTGAATTCCTTGAAGGGTGATTGATTGGCTGCTCTTGGTCGTTGTAGATGTTTGATCTCAGGAAAGATCGATAGATGACATTTTGTTAAGCAAGGTTTGATGAGAGGGCAGTGAAGGCAGTGTACGTTTTACCCGGTTCTTCTTTTCACGTGAACTGTAGACATAGCGTGAAAATAGTTTTTTATAGAGATTTGCTGAAGCCACTTTATTTCAGTCTACACTTAGATGAACATCCTCTATGTATTCTTTCTTTGTACAGTAAAGTTGTCCTTCTTTGTCCTACCCGTCTGTTACCTTTCAATAAAATTTTGATTTCTCACTCTGTTGCTCTGTCCTGTGTTCTTTTGTTTTTCCACCCTGTTCTTATTTTCCATTTCCTCTAATTTTCTTCTAAATTCTTGTCACCACAGTTTTGCAGATTTACCCCATATGGAAAAAAATATATTTTCAGATGTATTTTTAAATATATTACAAAATATACAAAAATTGCCAAAAATAAATTGTTAATATTGATTCTAAAATATATTTACATAAGAACATTTTAATTACTTACATATTTACTTACTATTTACTTATAATTCCTCATGTATTTATTGGTCACGTTAGTATGACCATATTTAAACAAAATATTTTCATATTGTATAAAATATGTTTAAAAAACACACTTTGCATTTACTTAAAATGTAATTTAGGTACACATTATCAACTATACGTTTTATAAATATATTCTCAAATGAAGAGTATAACTCTAGGCACAAGCACTAATCTTTGCTTTTAATAGATATTAATTATTAATGTTAATAATTTACTTTACTCTCTTAGACTTTTGGTTAGAAGCTTTCAGAATGACCTGGAGCAGCTACAGTTTTACGCATTTAATAGAATTACTCATCTACAGTGAGGTAGTGGTATTGATTTTCGTTAATTGCATCTCTTTGATTGATTTCCTTGTGCGGTGAGGACTTATACAATACAATACATGAAAATGGCAAGTCATTTGAACAAAACCTTTTCTGTGGCACAATGTCAGATTACTGTTATATTCATTATCAACAGAAAAACTTGCATTTGTTCTCAGCTATTTCTTTTATTCTTTTTTGTAAAATCAAATTTGTTACCTGACCTGACTGTTTTTCCATCCAAAACTGAACATGATGTGTTAGGAAAAGAGAAAAGAGTGACAAAATAAGAGTTGATGAAGACAATTGTTTTTGTACAATCTGCATAAAATCCTCCAGTCTTCTGAAGTACATCACAGCATTTTTTTCTTGTCTTCTCCCTGGATTAATTTAGAGAATCGGACATAATCTCCTGAGTTTAATTAGACTTCGAATGCGGCCATGAATGTGTTGATACAACAAAACGCTGCTCTGCACAGTGGATTTTGGTTTTCTATGGCTACATGGGAGGAGTGTAAGAAAGATAAGATGCATAGGAGCCATGTGGTTAAGCAAGTCATTTTACGGACTTATCAGGATTAGACTCCTCTGTAACCCTATACTAAACATTAAGAACATGGAGAAAATAGAGTAAAGCCTTTTTATATGAGGGCAACAGCAATATAAAACAATAGGTAACACTTTACTTGAAGGGGTGTGCATAAGACTGACATGACACTTTCATAATTGTGACATGACACACGTCATGAATATGAAAGAGGGTTTATGACAACTGACATGAAGTGTTATTCGCTCAATTATGTCTTTTTTAATGCAAAGATGACATTGTTTGAGATGTCTTTGTTATGACCACTTGACATAAACCAATACATCATAACCTGTCATAAACATGACATAACAGATTAATTATAAAATGTAAGAAACTACTTTTGGCTTTTTTACTTTTATGGGTTAACATTACATTAAACTGTCATGTGGTTGGTTTTGACACTGGCTGTCATGAGACCGTTTTAACTGTGTCATGAATATTTTTCTGACCACTTTTTTTTTCAGTGGTTCAAATTGAATTTGTCATTAAAATGTCATTCAGTGTTATTACTCTGTCAAATTATATTATAAGAGTGTCATGAATATTTTTCATTTGATAATTTCTTTTTTAAATACCACTATAGCTTAGGTCAAATATTCATGATGCTATTATATGTCTTGGTAATGTCAAGTTGTCATAACAAAGACAATGTCATCTTTGCATTTAAAAATGACATAATTGAGCAAAGGAAATGGAATGTCAGTTGTCATAAACATGCATAAACCCTCCTTCATAATCATTCCTTTAAGTAAAGTGTTCCCAAAGAAAATAATTCATTTGATTTATAATACTAACTCTTCATCAAACAACAGGCTGTTTATGTTTGCATCATTGTGAATTAATAACTAAAACCACTTGATTAAGCCCTGTGAAGCTGTGGATAATAGTGAATTTAGAACAGATACAACCTTAGCTGTTATAAATTCAATGTACAGAAGTATTCAGACCCCCTTAAATGTTTCACTCTTTGTTATATTGCAGCCATTTGCTAAAATCATTGAAGTTCATGTTATCCCACATTAATGTACACACAGCACCCCATATTGACAGAAAAACACTGAATTCTTGTCATTTTGCAGATTTATTAAAAAAGAAAAACATCACATGATCCTAAGTATTCAGACACTTTGCTGTGCCACTCATATATTTAACTCAGGTGCTGTCCATTTCTTCTGATCATCCTTGAGATGGTTCTACACCTTCATTTGAAGTGGCTTCCAAACAACTCCATGACTGTTCTTGAATGGCCCAGCCAGAGCCATGACTTAAACCCAATTGAGCATCTCTGGAGAGCCCTAAAAATGGCTGTCCACCAACATTTACCATCCAACCTGACAGAACTGGAGGGGATCTGCAAGGAGGAATGGCAGAGGATCCCCAAATACAGGTGTGAAAAAATTGTTGTATCTTTCCCAAAAAGACTCATGGCTTTATTAGATCAAAAGGGTGCTTCTACTAAATACTGAACAAAGGGTCTGAATACTTAGGACCATTTGATATTTCAGTTTTTCTTTTTTAATAAATCTGCAAAATGTCAAGAATTCTGTGTTTTTATGTGAATATGGGGTGCTGTGTGTAGATTAATGAGGGAAAAATGAACTTAAATGATTTTAGCAAATGGCTGCAATATAACAAAGAGTGAAAAATTTAAGGGGTTCTGAATACTTTCCGTACCCACTGTACATCACAGCTACACAGGGATTATTGCTTTTGTAAAATGAATAGTCCATATGTAATGTTAATGTATTTTTTTATTCACACATATGCATAGGTGCAGTAATAGTGATGTAATGACGTCACGGGTGTATGTATGCTCAACCAGTCAGAATCTAGGACCGGAACTATCCGTTTTATAATAGCTATTTTACTCCTCAAATAAGAATTCAGTTTTAAAAATCTTTATTTGAGTATAATGTTTCTGTGAGTCATTTGGACATTTGATATCTGTCCTCAAGAAGAAGGTACTGTGATGGCACAACACAGTCCAGCACAGTTTCTAACGGTGAAGCACCTACTTCTCCTTGATCTCTGGAATTAACTCTCACACCCAAAGATGGTAACTGACTAAAAGGTTTCAGAAGGTTTTTCTAAAGGTAAAGACAAATGTATGAGTATTCAGTATTCAGTAAAAAGCCAAAATATTAAATGTCATGGATATTATATATACCTAAAAATGAATAAAATGAATATATATATATATATATATAATACTATAGACAATAATATAGACTTTGTGTACCTTGTATTAGAGCACTTAAAATTTGGTGGTTTGGGTAAAATTCTCTCATACTGACCACTGGATGTTCAACATGGCACCTCATGGCAAAGAACTCTCTGAGGATCTGAGAATTAGAATTGTTTCTCTCCACAATGATGGCCTAATCTATAAGAAGATCGGTAACACCCCAACTGAGTTTCAGTACAGTGGCCAGAGGTTTTCCAAAACGGGTCTTTGGTGATGGAGGTGATGGAGTGGCCAAGTATGTCTCCAAACCTGAACCCTATTGAGCACATGTGGGGGATCCTCAAGCAGAAGCAACCTGTGCAGCTCTGGTGAAATCCATTCCCAAGAGGATTAAGGCAGTGCTAGATAACAATGGTGCTCACACAAAATATTGACACTTTGGACACAATTTTGACATGTTCACTTAGGGTGTACTCACTTTTGTTGCCAGTTATTTAGACAATAATGGCTGTATGTTGAGTAATTTTTACAGGACAGTAAATCTATGATGCTACACACGCTGCACATTGACTACTCTATAGTATATCCAATTTTATTTCTATAGTATTGTCCCTTAAGAACATATAATAAAATGGTTGCTGAAATGTTTAGGGTGTACTCACTTTTGTTTTGGGGGTAACAATTTTACATTTTTCTATCTAACTCAGTCTATCAAACCGTTTCGTCTCCTATTCTACTCCACATCACTTTAAAATACTATGGCATTGTAGTTTTGAACATTCTCTCTGAAAAGGCATTCTGAAAGCCAAAAATCATTTCATTTCATAGGGGCATTAATGTTATTCAAACCAGGGGGTTTCAGACCTGTCCTAGAGGACCTCCAGCACTGCACGTTTTGCATGTCTGCAAGAGACTGCAAGACCTAAAGTGGGTGTGTCAAATAAGGGAGATGGGCTGGGGGTCCTCCAGGACAGGTTTGAAAACCCCTGAATCAAAAACAAAAGACAAAGAACAATGACTCATTGCTCTTTATTGAATAACTTTTGTAAATTTAATGAGGATTAATCTATGTTTCATGGCTTAAATATCTTAAGTCACTGGCCATCGGCACGTGTGGCAAAACGTTTTAGGCCCTGGCTGCACACATATGGCACAGTCACCAAATCCTCCAAGACAGTATTGGAGCTGTTACCTCCTTCTATATGTCACAAATGTTACCCAAATTCACTCTGGGAATGTCCAAACATTTTCATTTTATAGCAATATCCCAGAAGGCATTTTGGTTTGATGTGAACAGCTACAAACAAAGCCTATATAAGTGTCACCAAATCCAGCAAAGCAACATTACAGTTTACCAAAATCTGCACTTCCCTCTATTATATATATAAAATACAATGAAGTTTAGTTATCGCCAGAGTGAACGTGTATGTATGTTTATTTTTGCTTTTTTTGGTCGTTAAATAAAGTTTAAATTATTTTAATTAAACTACTAAAACTAATATAAAACAATAAAATGACCTAAATTTGTTTTTCAACCTCATCTAAAAGCTGCCCAATTAAAATGGCCGAATTTTATAGTTTAAAAATCTCACTGAATAATAATTGTCTTTGATAACAAGAGAGCATCCTTCTTCTTCTTCTTCTTCTGGTCTTAATGGCGGTTAAACTTAAAGGGTGCATTCCCGCCACATACTGGATAGGAGTGTGGAGCGCATAATGGTTGGGAAGTTTGAAACAATAAAAAGGGGGGGGGGGGGGGGTACACACACACACACACACACACACGTTGTGTTTTCATTTTTTATGGGGACATTCCATTGGCATAATGGCTTTTATACTGTACAAACTGTATATTCTGTCCCCCTACCCCTAAACCTACCCATCACAGAAAATGTGTTTTTATATTTTATATTTTCAAAAACAGATAATTCTGTATGATTTATAAGCTTGTTTCCTCATGGGGACCAAAACAATGTCCCCACAAGATTTACCAGTATTACTATACCTGTGGGGACATTTGGTCCCCATAATGTAGGGAATATCCGCCCACACACACACACACACACACACACACACACGCACATATATACACATATCTTTAGAGCCATCCGTGTATATTTGTAATATGTTATAATAATTTTGTTCAATATATTGCTGTACTGTATAGTTTGTTACTAGAGAGCATTTCTTAGCCGCCACTTTTTAAATCAACGACAGTTTTTTTTTCATCCAACAGACTCCCAGCATCCCTTGCGCGCTGAATGGCGGGTAGTGGCATGAAGTGCTAAACTGTCCTGCGTGTTCACCCGACTGCCCGTTACCGTCATGTCGTCGTTTGTCACAGAAGTGCTCGCCAGCTCAGGTAAACTGGAGAAGGATGACCTCGCCTGCAAAATCTCCAAACTGTCCCGGAAAGTGGAGGAAACTAAGGTAAACAGAAGTCGGCTAACCAGCTGTGAAACCCGAATGTAACGTATAAAAATGTAGCCTGAGTTAACTTGACGATATTGACGAATCAATGCTAAATTCGTTACATTAAAAAAGTGCGAATAAAAAAAATGTTCTGTATATTTGCATCTCTTTTGTACTCATGTTAGCATACATTGACCGTTAACCAGAGCACAACAAACGCCTTTCTTCTGACATATGAAGTCATTGAAGAGTAATAAATGTTCAATACGATTCATTGTACAACGAATGCCGTGTTAATTCGTGTTTTAATAGTGACTAGAGGAGCGCTGATGTGACTTTAGCAGGCTGACGTGTCAGTGCCTGTCAGTGCCAGTCTGAGCTCTCTGACTTTAGACAAACAGATTAAAGTTAAATGTTATTAACCTGGTTTTACGCTACCTTGTGTTATTTCCTGGTCCTGAGACAATATTGGCGACAATATCTTTCTGCGTTCTGATGTTTAGCCATCAAACTTGCCTTTTTGTGTTTCGTTCTTGTTTATGTTTCAGAATTTAAGATATGTCTTACAAAAGATTAGCTTACATTTGCCTGTAATGTAATTGATAAACAAATAAATGCCTTATGCTTCATATTTGTCATTTGAATTGAAGAGATCCATTTGTTTTTTCATGTATTAGTTTCGAAGTGTAATACGTCTCCACATTAAAACCTGTTATGCATTTGAGTTTTTATTTATTACCATGTTGTGTTTTGGTGTCAGAGTTTAACCCTCTTTTTTCCCATGCAGGAAGAGGTTACAGACATGATAAATAAAAAATATATTGAATTCATACCCAGTATGGAGGGAGCAGAGGAGCTTTTGGACCAGGTTGAATCAGTTTCCAAAGACATTGATTTATTAAAAAGCTGCATTGAGAATGAGGTACTTTATTTCACTATTAATAAATAATTATGGTTCAGTTTCTAATAAAATGGGTGACTCTTAAGTTAAACCTGTTAACTGTTTGCCTTTACAGGTTCAGCAGAACCTCCATGATGCCGTAACCGAGTATGCCAAGCTTAAACAACAGCTAGAGAAAAACACTGCAGTAATAAAACTGCTCCAGCATCTCCAAGAGGTAATGCTCCTGGGATTTTGTATATGCTTAGGGGATTTTCTAACCATAAAGCTATTTATGTCTTAAAGAATGTGCACGTGTGTCTTGTGATGTTATGTTTAAAAAGGCTCACAGTAATTGCTTGTTTACTTAAGTTCAGACACATGTTTTGTGTAAACAGAACATTCTCTCAATATTTTAATATGCTCTTTAAGTTTGACACTGCAGTAGAGGAGTATCACAGGGCCTTGCAGGAAAAGAATTATGTGGTTGCAGCCAAGCAGCATGGAACAGTAAGTCACTTTCAACAATACATTCACGTTACCAATCTGTGAATTTAACGGGTTTATTTAATTATGAACAAAATTTTAATGTTTTTTGCCATCCAATTCAACATTTCTCTGAATAAATTGATTAGTTTATTGGCATGTCATGTAAACTAATTTGATTAACATTTCAGTCGATTTAGCCCTATGAATTACTGTGCAAAAACTTGGTGTGCTTAATTACATATTCCTACTTGCATTGTACAGGCACGAGCAAGTGTTGATGCCCTGAAAGCTTGGAAAGACACAGAGTTGCCTTTAGTTCAGGCCCTGAGCTCAGAAATCACAGTACAGAGAGAGAATCTCATCTACCACCTTGGAGAAGAGTGGCAGAAACTGGCAGTCTGGAAACTTCCTTCCACTAAAAGTAATTTTTTTTTTTTTGCTTTAAAGTCAGCATGGAATGAAAATTCCCCCTCTTTATTTTCTAAACATATTATTGGTCTTACTGTGAACAAATCCTCCATGCTCATGTCTCATTTTTAACCCTTTTTGGCTTACATAATTTTTAATTAAGGGGCTATTTACACAATACAATTTTCAACTAAAAACGGAAAAAGTTTATGTGTTTTGGCCGTTTATTTACATGAAAACTGTGTTTTGGTGGCCTTAAAACCCAACTTTCATCTACATTTGTGTCACAGATACCTGTTGGTGGTTTCTGAGTAGAGAAAGTGATTTCTTTGAAAACATTCTGCCTTGGTTTGGTCTGATTTGTTTTGATATCCGTATTTTAGCCGAGCTCATTAGCGCAAAGTCTTTCCTGAAGACAGCGCTTCATTTGAACAGAGGAGGATCTAAGGTGGATGAATCTGTCCCACATGCTCTTCTCCCCAGCATTCTCCAGGCCCTCTCCGTTCAAGGAGAGCTTCATAAAAAGATTAAACTGTTTGGTAAGAATACGTTTTAGTGTTACAGCCCCTTAGGACCTCCACATTGCTTTGTTTATATTTTGGGTTGTTAGTTGACTGTCTGACTGACTTTGTCAATCCTTTAGGCCAAGTGTTATTTAAGTACATGCTGAAGCCTCTAATCATATACCCCTCGCTGATGGTGGAAGTGAGCAGTCAGCCTGAGCAGGGTGCAGTCCTGACACTGCAGTGTACAGAAACCAAAGCGGAGCATCCAGATCCCAGCCAGGTTTACACCAAAGTGCTTACCGTGCTTAAGACGCTACACAAACACCTTTTTGGTACGTCTAAAAGATCCAAACAGAGTAGTACAGACATTGCAGTCGTCACTAATTATAATGCATATACCAGGGCCGTAGCCATCGTTTCAGAAGTGAGGCGGGCAGAAATGTCAAGTTTAATCCTAGTTCATTTCTGACCGTTGTCTAATTGACAGGTTTTGTTTTTTCTTATCTCTTGTTTTTAATTGGAATTAAGAAATCAAGTACAATAACCAATAATTTGAATTATATAATTTTTTCCTATATTTCCCTAATGACAGTTTTATGATTGGCTTATGTACTACAAACACTTTATGTAGAATTCTTGCACGTTCTTGTAGAATAGTGTAAGTCACCGTGAATTTTATAAAATGAAAAGAAAAAAAATCGCAGAAAATATATATTTATAGTTTCTATACTGTAATAAAGGCTATGTGAATAATCACTGCACTATCATATTGTTATGAAATACCCCAATATGACTTGAAAAACGCACATAAACTTTATACTGTCCCAATCGTGTTTATTATCTTCACATTTCATCGGTCAATGTTTCTGCTTTTTCTGCTACAGCGATAGCTTGATGCCTTTGTTCATATAAAGGATTTCCTGGAACGTCATAAGTTATTACTTTTATGAGTCTGTTTTGGACTTTCTTTTTTAAATGATTAGTTCACCCCAAAATCAAAAATCTTTCATCAATTACTCACCCTCATATCATTCCAAACCCGTAAGACTTTTCTTCTTCTTCAGACAAATTAAGATCTTTTTGATGACAGAATGCTGTCAGATTTTCTGTAGAGAATCGATCGCTTGTTATGACGAACAGATTTAATTTAGGCTTTTACCGCATGTAAACATTGATCAGCGAACATAAGCAGAAACTCTACCAAACCTGCTACATGCACAAGCTCAAACGTGCTGCGTAACCAATCAGGTTCATTCTCGTGCGTTGCGCAGCACGTTTGAGCTCCAGAAGAGGTTTGTTCTTGCGTGTGTAACAGGTTTGGTTGATCGTCTGCTTCTGTTCAAACTTTGCAGAGTTGCAAAGACAGTCAGTGAAAGGAAATCTGATAGCATTCTGTCATGAAAAATGTCTTGGTTTGTCTTCCAAAGAAGATCGAAAGTTTTAAGGGTTTAGAACAATATGAGGGTGCGTAATCAATGGGGTGAACTAACCATTTAAGTACTTAAGTTTTATAATTATATTAATTAAAAATATAATATATAATTATATTTTTGAATAAGTCGTATAAAATGCGACACTACTTTATAACTTTATACAATATTACAGGGGGTCCCTAGTCCGTCACTCTATCCAATAAGGGCTCTTTAAAAAGGTTGAAGACTCCTGCACTAGACATTATAGTAGGCTTATTATTAGGGTTTCGTTTGTTTTCTTTCTTCAGATGTGTCTATTGATGAAAAGAAAGTGTCTGAGATTTTAGGAGACCTGATTTGGGAGGAGATGTCAGATTGCATCATTCGTGAATGCTTAGTTCATTCCATTCCGACTAACAGTAGTCAGCTTGCTGAATATAGCGAGGTAAGTTTGCAAGGATCTGTCAGCATATGACAACTGCACTGCATTGTATGTCATACAATATTCAATTGTGTTCTAAGGTCATTAAACAGACAGAGGATTTTGAGAGCAGTCTGAAAGAGATGGGGTACCTCACAGGGGACTCAACAGACCTCTTGAAATACGCCAGGAACGTCAACTGCCACTTCGCAAGCAAAAAATGCCAAGATGTTATTGTGGCTGCACGAAAACTGATGACTTCTGAGATGCACAACACAGTGAAAGTAAGACCTCTTTAAATTCTCTCATTTTAATTATGTTATAAAAGCTTTTGAGTGGCTAGTGTTTTGTGTGCTCTTTGTGTCCAGATCACTCCAGAGTATAAGCTCTCTATTCCTAAACTACCGAGTCCCAGTGGAGGAGAGAAGGAAAGGAAGGAGTCGGGTAAGAAAAGTGGCCATTACGATCAGCGGAGCCTGGAAAACGAGAAGCAGTTGAGTCCCAGTACTCTGTGCCTGCCCGTGTGTCGCATAAGTGAGTCAGTGCAGCAGCTAATGGACTTGGCCATACAAACTCTGTCTGAGGCCGTGGGCAGCTCCCCCCAGTGGTACGAAGCAGGCAGCCACTACAATTGACCACAGATATGTTTTTGGGTCTTTGTGAAAGTTGTAATTGTGAAGCTACAAATATTTGGTCTTTTTCTTTCAGTGCAGTCCAGCTTTTCTACACAGTTCGAAACATTTTTCACCTATTCTATGATGTTGTACCTACATATCACAAGTAAGTTGGTCTATTTTTATTAGAGATGCACTGAAATTAAAATTTGGGGCTGAGACCGAAAATTCAAGATGCACTTGGCCCAAAACAAAAACAGAAGAAAAAAAACATATCATTACCAATTATAATCGAAGTTAATGTTGTCAGTCCAGAGCTTGTCTTCATAAAGCTGAATGTTGTAACTGTTGTAGCTCATCCAAATTGTGTGCAGGAAATAGACGCTGAACACAGTCTAAATCTGCCATCAGAGAAGCGCTAGTTAAATCACTGATTTCACTTATTGGTTACTGATTTTGGCCCTCCGAAATCAAAAATGACTGATTCGACAGAATTTTCGGTAGCCAAAATTTCAGCGTATCCATAATTGTTATAGCAGTATTCTTGGTATATTAGGATTTGTTTTTAATTTGATGCTGTTTTTATAACTTAGGGACAACTTCCTGAAATTGCCTCACTTGGCTGCCATCCAACACAATAACTGCATGTTCATCGCTCACCATCTTCTAACCTTGGGTTTCCAGTTTAAACCTCACCTTCCTTTGAAAGACGGAGTGGCTTATTTTGTAGACTTGGTCCCAGGTTTTAGAAGACTAGGTAAGGACACTCTGACATGCTTTATGATACTGTTCAGATGTTTGGGGTCTGTAAGTTTTTTTTTGTTGTTGTTTTTGTTTTTTTTGTTTGTTTTGTTTTTGATTTTTATTGATACAAATTCAGCAAGTATGCATTACAGGTGATCAGAAGTGACAATAAAGATGATACAAAAGGTTTCTATTTCAAATAAATGCTGTTCTTTTTGAACTACTCACCAAAGAGTTGTGAATTGTCATGGTTTATACAAATGTGAAGCTAAGCTGTTTTCAACTTTATTAATGAGACATTTTTGTTGATTCCAAATCATATTATGATTTTCTTAAAGATCATGTGACGCTTAAGACTGGAGTAATGGTTGCTGTAATTTTGGGGTGCAGAATGTTGGATTTTTTTTTTTTTACTTTTTTTTTAACTTTTTTTCCAGCCTTGGTGTCAAGCTTATTTCCACAGGGGGAGGGGCGTCACCCACCCCACCCAAGAATCTATATATATATATACACTACCGGTCAAAAGTTTTTGAACGCCTCCATTTTTTTATTGAAATTTACGCAGTTTAATGTCTCAATGTACTCTGAAATTAAAGCATAGAATAAATAAACAATTGGAGATAAAAAAAGAAATCATGGAATCGTTTTGTTTAACAAAATTTAATCTAAATTTTTGACTCATCAAAGTAGCCACCTTTTGCAGATATAACAGCCGAACACACTCGTGGCATTCTTTCTACAACGGAAATCAAATATTGTTCGGAAAGTTCTTCCCAACACTGTTGCAGAAGTTCCCACAAATGTGTTGCACTTGTAGGTTGCTTTGCTTTCACCCTTCTGTCCAGTTCATCCCAAACCAGCTCGATGGGGTTTAAGTCTGGAGACTGTGCTGGCCATTCCATGATTTGAAGCCTACCGTCTTGTTCTTTTCTTCTAAGGTAGTTCTGACATAACCTGGAGGTATGTTTTGGATCATTATCTTGCTGTAGGATAAACCCCTGACCAACTAGGCGTATACCAGAGGGTATTGCATGGCGCTGCAAAATGCTGTGGTAGCAGTTTTGGTTCAGGGTGCCACTCACTCTGTGCAAGTCGCCGACTCTGGATCCAGCAAAAGAGCCCCAGACCATCACGCTTCCTCCTCCATGTTTGACAGTTGGTGTCACACACCGAGGAACCATCCTTTCACCTACTCGACGGCGTACAAAAACCCTGCGTGATGAACCGAAGATTTCAAATTTCGATTCATCAGTCCATAACACCTTCTTCCAGTCTTCAGTAGTCCACTGCCGGTGTTTCATGGCCCAGGCAAGCCTCTTTTTCTTATTTTGCCATCTTAGCAATGGCTTTCTTACTGCCACTCGACCTGTCAAACCTGCAGCTCTAAGTCTTCTCTTCACAGTTGAAACTGAGACTTGCTTAGTTCAACCAGTGTTAAGCTGTGCTTGAAGCTGTTGTCCTGTCAGCCGCCTATCACACAAGCTGTTGACTCTCAGAAACTTGTCTTCTGATTCTGTTGTGGCTTTGGGTCTGCCAGACCTCTTCCTGTCAGAGTTTCCTCCAGTTTCCAAATGCCTTTTGATGGTATAGGAAACTGAACTCACTGACACCTTTGCTTTCTTTGCAATTTCTCTAAAGGAAAGACCTACACTTTTAAGGGTTATAATGGTCTGTCTGTCTTCCTTTGTTAATTGCCTTTTTCTCACCATTATGAGAGCAATATACTACTTCCTGCGGTACAGTACTGTCCAAATAATGCTAAAAGGGTGTAGTAACACAGTCTGTTCCAACACTGCTTTTATACAGACAGAGGGTTTTTAAGTAATCGACAAAAGTTGGGACACCTGTAGGAATTGTTAGCATCAACTTTCAAGGCTTAACTTACTTCCATTGCTGCAGAACAGCTGTAAGTTGTTAACCCATTACTTGTTCCCTGAAAAAGGCCTTTTTGTGTAACTCTGAAATGTACATTATTTTTCAGTTTTTGCTAACCTAAACGTTTTTGTTTTTTTAAACCTCTGGCAGTTTACTGCTTACCTTTGTACCATTTCAGGTTATTCACTGGACTTGAACTGCTTAAATTTCAATAAAAACTGGAAAAATTGGGTTGTTCTAAAACTTTTGACCGGTAGTGTGTGTGTGGTGTGTATGTGTGTGTGTATATATATATGTTCCGTCCAATCTGCCTAATTAAAAAGCTGTGCAATACATTTAAATGAAATGTCTTTTCATTATATATCTCACTATATGTATATGTATATATATACGTATATGTGTATATCTATATATATATATACATACATATATATATATATATGTATATATATAGTGAGATATATAATGAAAAGACATTTCATTTAAATGTATTGCACAGCTTTTTAATTAGGCAAATTGGACGGAACATGTAGGCTGTTAAATCTTTTATTGCAAAAGTATTATAATATGAAAGGCCCCAATTTAGTGCACAAAGTGCTTTCTTGCATCCCCTATGCAGAATGATGCACTTAAAGCAACATGGAGTCAGTGAAAAGTTCAGAGCACATAGGGAAGGGATATTGATGCTTGGTCTGTTATCTATGGAACAGTTTAAACCTTATCTTTTAACAGTTTTAAATTTGCTATGCTGTCTACTCCAGTGTTGTGATCTGATAGACACCCAGTAGATAAGATGACATGATTTAGAAACTGCAATAAACTGCAGCAAGGTAAATTCCTTTTAATGCGAAACCAGACCTTAATGGCCGAATACCTACCAAATGGCTTCAGAAGTCTTGGAATATAGTGCACGAATATGGTGCTTTTGCAGTGTTTTTTATGCCTTTTAGTGGGGCTTAACAAGAATTGTATGCACAACATCGTACGTCACTGAGAAGTTGCTGCCGTGGCAGGGATGATCTTTGGTGTGGCTGCCTGAAATGATGATTTTTGGTGTGAAAGTAGCGAACACTAAAAGAAAGTAGTAACTGTTTATTTATCCGTGCACATCCTTTTTTTCTCATTCCAGAAACCTTTTTACTTGGATAAACATCACAATAGGGAAGAAAAAATAATTGCAACTTCCCTTTCATACAAGCTTTAAATGGTATAGACTAATATTTAAGATGAGATGATTTTAGATGATGACTTTTTTTTTTAAACTAGGTGCTCGGTGCTTTGTGGCACAAATGAACGTTCAAAAGGCTGAGATGTTGGAGCGACTGTCCACTGCACGCAACTTCTCCAACTTGGACGATGAAGACAATTACTCTGTAGCCAGCAAGGCTGTCAGACAAGTAAGATCAAACGCAAATTAATTTCTGAATAGACAGTAGATGGTTTTGCTGCTTAAATTTATGTACCAGTATATAAGCATATTTGTGCCTAGTGTGCTTGTCACTGGGGATTTATTGATGTTGTGTATTTTAGGTAATTCATCAGCTGAGGAGGTTGGGAAAAGTTTGGCAAGATGTCTTGCCTGTGAACATATATTGCAAAGCCATTGGGACTCTCCTCAATACTGCAATATCAGAGCTGATTAATAAGATTATGATGTTGGAGGTAAGGCAATACATAATGCCGTTGATTTTGATGACACTATTTTAAACTATTTTAGGTGGAAACCAAAGTGCTCTCATTTCAGGACATATCCAACGTGGACGGTGAGAGACTTCGAACACTGTGTCAAACCATTATAGAGGAAGGACCACTGGTCTTCAATCCATTGCCAGATGAAAACAAGAACAAAAAATATCAAGAAGAGGTTCCAGTCTATGTAAAGAAATGGATGACCTTAAAAGAGATCTCCATGGTGCTAAATGCTAATCTACAGGAGATAGTGGACAGGTCATTACACTTCCTTAATCTTTTATATTTGATTCATTGATTCATCAGTCTGTCTGTAACTCTGGTTGGAGTTTTTTGTCATTGGGAACTTTGGAATTATGCATCTCGTTTATAGATTTAATTGGCTCTCACAATGAAAAAAATATATGAATATATTATGTATTTTTATTTTTTTTTAGGTGGGCGGAGGGCAAAGGACCTCTGGCCGCGGAGTTTTCCTGTAATGAGATGAAGAGCCTCATTCGTGCCCTGTTCAAGAACACAGAGAGGCGAGCAGCGGCCCTCGCTAAAATTGTCAAATAGACATCCAAAAAAACATTGCACTTCCAACCCCACATAATGCTACATGAAGCTCTTCCTTGCATATTGTATTCTCTATTTTTCTATTATGTTAATAAATGCTGTTGTAAGCACATGCCTGTTCTCTTACCTTGTTATCAGTAAATTTATATTTGAAAAATACCTCAATAAACTGCGGCAATGGCACATAATCTTGTTTTTAAGATTTCTGAAGTTTTTCAATGTACAATTCACCCCCATAAAGAAAATTATCATGTTGTTCCAAACCTGTAGGACTTGAATCTGGAGAATATAAATGTTACAGAGAATAGAAAGAATGCTGCCAACACAGTAACAATAAATGGATTGTTACGGAGGCTTTCATTCTGCCTCAGAAAGTCATACGTGGTTGGAACGACATGAGGGACACACATTTTTATTTATGGGTAAATAAAACTTTTGAGTCTCGATACTTTAAATGGTCCAGACAACTTGAGGATAGAAACTGTGGACGGTTAAACTTACTTGACGGCGCTTTTACGTCAGCGCTTGACAGTTTACGACTCCGACTTTGACAGCTTGAGGGTTGCCATGTGTTTATAACCACAATCCACCCTTTGAAAGAGAACTTGTGTACAACTAAAATTTTGTTAATAAAGAACATATACAATTATGTAATAATAACAATGCAATTTTCATGAATCTAGAGCTGAAGTGAAAAATGTCAGTGTCAAGTACGTGGTGTGTATATATATATATATATATATATATACACACATAGAGTTATATATTATATTAATTTATATTGATATTAATATATAATTTATTTATATATTATTATATAAACTTATATTAACCATGATTACATTACATTAACCAAATAATTTCTGTATTTTCATGTATCTAACTGGTAATTTTTGAAACGGGGATTTTACAATGTGATTATCTGGCAACCCGTCGCCCGGAGGACGAAACGAAGGAGAGTGTCGTAAAGTGGGATGTTTTGGAGTGGGGAGGTCATTGGAAAGTGAGGTTGTTCGGAACATTTTGGGGGGAACACACCGCCGCTGCTACCACAGGTGTCAGATATTCTGATACCACAGTAGCCTTTCTCAAATCCAGCGTAGTGTTACAGGGGTCATCGCGTTCAAAATGCTGCGTTTAGCGCTGCGAGTTCGCCCATCTGCCAGGCTTACCCGGCCCACTGTCCTCTCGGGCCCTGCTGCTTCTGCCGCCAGTCCTCGATCCGGACCGGTATCATGCCATCATCTCAAACGGTACCACTCAAACGGCCCGGTCCGGATCCGGAGCTTGTGTCACGGTCGGCGTGTGTACAACAGCATCCTCAATAACAGACCATGGGTCTTGGGAAGCCAAACGGCTTGTTTCAGTCAAAGCATGCGTGTGTACAGTCTGCCGCCCCACCAGAAGGTAAGCTAAGCTAACTGAAATTATTATGTGCTTCCAACCACGTTTGACTTGCTTTTTTGTGAAACACGACTGTCAGCCTCAGTCAACGTTCTGTGACTGTCACTGTGCCATCTGTCATCTCTTTTTGTGTTTCACAGAAGAATAAAACTAAGAAGGTTTTGGAATAACAACATTAGGGAGAGTAAAAGTTGACAATGATATAGATGTGCATATTTGGAGGAACTGTCTCTTTAAGTATTGGTATATTGCAACACTGCGTTTCTTCTGTTAGTGTCACCTTCAAGATGTTGAAGCAGGGCAGCAGGTCTATAGATGTCATGAGTTCTGTGGGCCAGCAGAGCTCTATCCATCCTGCCATGTGTACACACCTATACGAATTGCGTAACTAATCATATTGATTAATATAATCGAAATATAGAGCCTCCAACTAAAAACACATTAGAACAAGTTATCAGAAAGTCTAGCACTTTTCTGTAATGATTGAACATACATGACTAGTTTTACACCATTTCATCAGCTTGTAATTGCAATTTATGAGTCCAATCTCTATAAATAAGTATAATAGGTGAAAAGTATTATTCAGAAAAAGCAAGGCAGACGTCAGAGATTCATTAATCAGAAGGTGTGGAGTATCATAATCTTGTCACAGTAAACGACAGCAAAACCATTTAACTGCCATTTCAATGCAAATCATATATTGTGCTGAGAATCATTTTTATTTATGCCAAATGCATTCAGCGTCCTGTTTATTATTTAACCTAATTCATTCTATTACAGGTGGAGCTGCCTGCTTTGTCCCCCACTATGCAGATGGGCACTATTGCACGCTGGGAAAAGAAGGAAGGTGACAAAATTAATGAGGGAGATCTGATTGCTGAGGTGAGGCAGATTCAGGGTTTTACCAACAAGAAGCCACTTGATTGTTTAATATGGCTCGTTGTAGATAAAAACATTACATGATATAATTCCTAAGGACAGCTTATCTGTCAACCAATCTGAATCAAACATTCAACAGCCCCATGGTATTGACCAATTTGGTGTTTGCAAACAGCGATGACTTTTTTTTATGGGCGAAACCAGGTAGGCTGCAGAAAACGACAGCCCTGCAGTAGCAGTCTATGGAAACCATGAAATAAAAGAATAAAAAGTTTCTTTCGAGTTTATATCTGACAATTCTGGCTTTTATTTCTCGGAAATCTGAGTTTCTTCACATTTCTTGGAAACAGAACTGTGAGATGTACTCATTATTCTGTCTTTTTTTCCTCAGAATTGCAAGTATATCCCCCAATTCTGGCTTTTCCCCCCTGAGAATTGTGAAATAAATTCAGAATTGTGAGTTATAAAGTCCGAACTGGGAGATATAAACACGCAAATGCAAGAAAAAAGTTCTGAATTGTGAAATAAAAATGTTATAGGTTTATATATAATTTCTTCCTCTATGAACTGCATATGTGAATATTATGTAGACTTCAAAATTGTAGACATCAAATTCAGGCTTCATCAGTCCAGTCTGTGACTTGCAACATAAACGTCTCTATTTAGCTTATATTTAGCGTATAAGACTATATTTTTTGCATTCCGATTCCGACATCCAGAAACACAACAAAACATTTTTCTCTTATTCTCTGTGTTTTGCACATTTTCCTCCGATTGACCCTTCGCAAAACCTGCCCCCTTTAGTTACTGTTGCTATGTCCGACAACCCATGCTGTCTCACACCACACATCATGTTCTCCCACAGTGAAAAAATATATCACGGAGCAAAGAGGACACTGACAACGTATGAAACAGTTGCATCCGTACAGTGGCTCCTTAATGTGTCGTGACAGATCCTTCAAACGCCGCCTGAACCGATCATCTCTTCTTACTAGTTCATTTATAGCATCAAATAAACATAAATAGACATCAGAATGAATGTTGTTTCAAGCGCGGAAAGATGCGAGTACACACAATATATCAAGTTAACCAACGTTAATCTACTATAGGCTACTCCCTTTGTCGGGTAAGATGGCGGATTTGGCGTTATGATTGGTTAGATCGCCTGTCAATCAAACTGTTTGCAAAGGGTCAGTTGTTATGGCTATTTTTCTGCAACCACTGTGAGCGCACATAACTGTGACATCTGCTCCAAATGGGTTTATAATCGTGATACAGTTCTAATTCTTCTGTTCTGATTTGGTCAGGTTGAAACCGACAAGGCTACAGTTGGGTTCGAACTGCTGGAGGAGTGCTACCTAGCCAAGATCTTGGTTTCTGAGGGTACAAGAGATGTGCCCATTGGAGCTGTCATTTGTATTACCGTAGACAAGTAAGCACAATTTTTATCTGCAGGACCATCATAAGATCTGCTGTTTGCTGTATACATATTACATTATAAACTTTGTCTTTAAAGACAAAATGTTGGTCGTGAGTTCTGTCTTTGCACAGATAAATGGTGCTTCATAATACAATGTATTTGGTGTACCTAAAGTATACTGTGTCTTGATCTTAGCTTTTAATGAAAGCATAAATTTGCATGTTTGATTTCTGTGTGTTGACAGTACAATATTGTGTGATATAGTAGGTACGGTATGTGTCATATTGATTTCCCACTTAATATACATCATGTGTGTTTTTTTTTTTTACCTTTAGTCCTGATCTCATCCCTGCATTTAAGGACTTTACAGTGGATAAAATGGCCAGCTCCGCCGCTGCTGCTGCCCCTCCCCTCCAGCAACGCCTACTCCTCCTCCTGCAGCGCCACAAATTCCTGGAAGCTCCTACCCGCCTCACATGAAGGTATGAGATGACCAAATATTAAAGTGACTACAAACAAATTCAGAAGTAAAAACATTCGTTATATTGGCCAGTGTAAGCATATTGCGTACCATCATAAAGCTGCTGTCTTGCTGTCTTTAGGTTCTTCTCCCAGCTCTCTCCCCCACCATGACTATGGGCACAGTGCAACGCTGGGAGAAAAAGGTGGGTGAGAAGCTGAGTGAGGGAGACCTGCTGGCTGAAATCGAGACTGATAAGGCAACAATCGGTAAATTCAACAGTAATAGTTATATACCTGTCCACATAAACACCTTAAACATAATGATAACATAAATTCTTATGAGGGGAAGAACTGGTCAATACGTTCAGTTTAATTTACCGAAGAGATACTTCGCTAATCTGCGGCGATGTGTGTTTCAGTAGTCCTGTCATGTCTGGCTATGACGTCAAATAATCTATAACATGCTCTCACATGTTTATTTTTTACAATTTTGGGAGAAGTCAAATTTACATATGTGGTTTAAACAACCATATGCATTTACACTTGTCTAGTTTAGTTTTTGTAAACATTTGATTGGACATATACACACAAATCTATAAGTATAAACCAGATTTAAAGAAATCTGCTGTTTGTGGATAATGAGATATTATGACTGGCGGTAACACTGTGCCCTTCCTGTGGTTTTCAGGTTTTGAGGTACAGGAGGAGGGCTATCTGGCCAAGATAATGGTTTCTGAAGGCACCAGAGACGTTCCTCTTGGCACTCCTCTCTGCATCATTGTGGAAAAGGAATCAGACATTAACGCGTTCGCAGACTATGTAGAGACTGGGGTGGCTGCAACCCCGCCTCCTGCTCCCACACCGGTAAAGAGCTCGGTCATTTCTACAAGACCTCTGTTGCTTACTTGTGTCTGCTGTTTAAAGTGATTATGGTCAGTGTTGGGGGTAACGCATTACAAGTAACTTGAGTTATGTAATCAGATTACTTTTTTCCTAGTAACTAGTAAAGTAATGCATTACTTTAAAATTTACAACAACAAATCGAAGTTACTTTTTCAATTAAGTATGCAAGTTACTTTGTTTTCCCATGTGTTTACTGACAGCTCTCCTGTCCCCATGTTGAGAGAAATCATGCGCTGTGTGTGAACATGAAGGGTTTTGTAGTTCTAGAATAATTTTGAGCAGGCATTTACTCATCTCACTTGCACAAAAAAGTCAGTATTCCTCAAAAAATGTATTGCACAAACCTGCAATAATTAAATATATTAAACAAATATATTTTATTTATTTAATCTTAATTATTAACCAATGTCTTTGCTGCAGACCTTTGCTGATCCAATTGAGGCGTTAATTTGCATTTCGTTCAGCCTAAGGCTTATTCATTTCATTTTTGGTGTGAAAGGACCTTTACATTTGCTAAAATAGAACTTGTTTTTTGTTATTAAAAAACAAACAAGCAAGCCCAGCCCAGGGGAGAAAAACTTTCCATAAAAAGGAACTAAGTAATGCAATATTGTAATGCATTACTTTTAAAATTAACTGTCCCCAACACTGATTATAATTGGTTATGCACGCTTAATGTGATTGTTTTAGAAATTAGGATTTTTTTTCCCAGATGAACAGCAGTCATTTATTAACCTCATTGAATTGCAACAGCACTTTAACTTGCATGAGCAACATGTCATGATGTTTTTTTTTTTTTATCTGGCCACCTAAAAGCCACTGTGATGAAAATCAAGGTCATGTCTTTACTGCCATTTTAATGTAGACAGTTTCATGCCATGACTAAAAATGAAAGGTCACTTTCCAGTATTTGTAATGTTTCGCAATACTTCAATCACGCCATGCCAGTTTTGTGGGTGAGGCCATCATGAATAGACTACAACACATTGCTGTCAGTTGTGGTGCACATGGTGTGTTCTGGCAAGATATTGAGATATTTTAGTTTGTTTGTGTTGTACATTGGCAAATGCGCTAATTGCCAAGCGACGGCTCTAACAAGTTGATCGCAGAGCGTTGATGGCAATGGTTCTACAATGTACTTAGGCTTACATTGCTTTTGGGAAACATTTTAAGAAGTATAACATGTTTTAATCCATATTTGAAGAGGTAAATGACTTGAATCTTTAACCTAACTAAAAATAAATCATTTTAATATCTGTGTTTTTTTATATGACTTTTAATTGTACCTCATTTTTCAGGTGGCCACCCCACCGCCAGCACCAGCTCCCTCCCCAGCACCTGCCGCTGTTCCAGCCGCCCCTGCTGCTCCTAGGAAGGGCAGGGTGTTTGCCAGCCCTCTAGCCAAGAAACTGGCTGCTGAGAAGGGAATTGACATTGCCCAAGTCGCAGGTATGAGTGCTTTGACTTGGTCTGTTAGTTTGTTTCATTTGCAAAGGAGATTTCACTCACTGTGAATTGGGAATATGCTACTGCTTTGTCGATAGGAACTGGACCAGATGGCAGAGTCACCAGGAAAGATATCGACAGTTTCGTTCCACCTAAGCTCACTCCTGTAAGTCATTCAGTTTTGAAGCAACCAAATATTGTTTTGACTTTTTTGACCTTGGACAGATGATATGATATAAGAAGGCTTTTAAAGGGATAGTTCACCCAAAAATGAAAATTGTCAATTCATCACCCTAAATTTGTTTGTTTTTTTAAGAAATTGTCCTCTGAATGAGGAACTAAACCTGCCAGTAGGTGGCGGTTATTGTCTGATTGAGACATTCATTGATTTGTTCAAACGGCTAATTCATTCAGGAGTGAAGTAAATGGTTCATTGAATGGTCCTTTGAAAATTAGGCTTGTTGGACTTTAAGCTGCGCTGCACAGACAGAAAAACAGCACTCATGTGATATTGCACTCATTGATAGTGGGAAATAACTTAACTATATCATATGATGTAAATATAAGACAAATATGAGTTGTTGCCCTGAATCATATCATCATCATCATCAATCAACAGTATTAAATGACAGATGACCTACGTTGCCTTAAATGCATTAATAATTTTAACAAGGTATTTTTCACCCTAATTAATTAACGTGTTAAATTGACACACACATACATTATATATATATATATATATATATATATATATATATATATGTGTATATACATATATATATATATATATATGTGTATATACATATATATATATATATATATATGTATTAATGTATTAATATATACATATATTTCACACTACCAGGCACCAGCCGCTGCACCTACCCCAGCTGCACCCACACCCAGCCCTCCAGCCGCCCCTGCTTATGCTGCTGTACCGACAGGAACCTTCACAGACATCCCCATCAGCAACATCCGCAGAGTGAGTCCACTGACCTTCGAAGCAACTTTATATTCTCTAGGAATACATGAAGACTTTTATGTTACCCATAATGCTCTGTTTCCCTGCCTGTCTCTATCTAGGTGATCGCCCAGAGGTTGATGCAGTCAAAACAGACTATTCCTCATTATTACTTGTCTATTGATGTTAACATGGACCAAGTTATTGAACTCAGGAAAGAGCTCAATGCTGTAAGTGAACTCAGTTCCCATGCCTGTAACATGATAATGAGCTCCACATTATAGCAGTCCTGATTTAAACTGTATCTTCTCCTCGTGATCAGGAGGTGAAAGCTGATAACATCAAACTCTCGGTCAATGACTTCATCATCAAGGCCTCGGCTCTAGCCTGCTTAAAGGTACCAGAGGCCAACTCCTCCTGGATGGACACAGTTATCAGAGAGTGAGTGGACTTCCACAGTGCACTTCTGATCTTAACCATTTGAGGGCAGCATTACTCACATCAGTAAATCTAAATTAACTGATGTGACATTTACGTTACAGTACATCTGAATTAATCAAGCTCTTTCTCTCTCCGGACAGAAATCACGTGGTGGATGTTAGTGTCGCAGTCAGTACACCTGTGGGTCTAATCACTCCAATTGTATTCAATGCTCATATTAAGGGACTTGCGACTATCAGCAAAGATGTAGGCACATTAGCTGCGAAAGCACGAGAGGGTAAACTACAACCGCATGAATTCCAGGTGAGTAATTTAGGTTCTTGTTGTGGATAATGGATATAATTTATTTATTGTGTTGTTTTATAAGAGCATTTTTTTTTCCTACAGTAAATTTAAAAAAAATTATTTATAAATTACAATTAATTTATTTTTAACATTAAAACTTTATTTAAAATATATTTAATTTTTTATATTATATATATATATATATATATTTATGTATATCTACAGTGCATCTGGAAAGCATTCACATCGCTTCACTTTTTCCACATTTTGTTATGTTAAAGCAAATTTATTTATAAATAAAAGTAAAAACCGAAAAAATCAGATGTACAGAAGGATTCACAGCCTTTGCCATGACACTCCAAATTGACCTGAGGTGCATCCTGAGGAGAAACTGCCCAAAAATAGCTGTTCCAAGCTTGTAGCATCATACTCAAAAACACTTGAGGTTGTTATTTGGTGCCAAAGGTGCTTCAACAAAGTTCTGAGCTGTGAATACTTATGTACGTGTGTTTTTTTTTTTTTTTTTTTTTTTTATAAATTTGCAAAGATTTCAAACAAACTTCTTTCACGTTGTCATTATGGGGTATTGTTTGTAGAATTTTAAGGAAAATAATGAATTTAAACCCTTGGAATAATCTATATATGGTTTATGCAAATACATATGTGTATACACTAACATTCAAAAGTTTAGGGTCTGTAAGATTTCTTTTTAAATATTTTTTAAATAAGTCTCTGATGCTTACCAAGGCTGCATTTATATGATCAAAAATGAAGTAATATTGTGAAATAATATGCCAAATAATTTTTTTTTGTATTATTATTATTATTATTTTTAAAATGTAATTTATTCCTGTGATGGCATCTTTACTCCATTCTTCAGTCACATGATTCTTCAGAAACCATTGTAATTGACTGATTTTGTGCTCAATATTTCCTATCAATATTGAAAACAGTTGAGCTGCTTAAAAGATTAGTTCACTTCTGAATGAAAGTTTCCTGCCCCATGTCATCCAAGATGTTCATGTCTTTCTTTCTTCAGTCGAAAGGAAATTAAGGGTTTTGTGAAAAACATTCCAGGGTTTTTCCTCTGAATAGTGGACTTCAGTGGGGTTCAATGGCTGGAAGGTATAAATTGCAGTTTCATTGCAGCTTCAAAGCATTATACACGATCCCAGACAAGGAATAAGGGTCTTATCTAGCAAAATGATGTCATTTTCTAAAAAAAAAAAAAAAAAATTATATACTTCAACCACAAATGCTTGTCTTGCACTAGCTCTCTTCTTCTTCTTCTACTTCTGCTACTATTACTGCTACTACTTCTAGAATTCCGGTAGTATAGATACTGATAAGTGTTTTATTGCCCTCCACACAATATGCTAGTGCAAGCATGTAAGAATTAGTTCAAACTTTGACCTGTGGAGGGCAGTAATACACTTTGCAGCATCTATACTGCCGAAATTCTACAAAAAGAAGGTTAAATACAAGCATTTGAACGCATATAATTTATTTATTTTTATTTAGAAAACGTCAGATCATTTTGCTAGATAAGACCCTTATACCTGGTCTGGGATCATGTATAGTGCTTTGAAGCTGCAATGAAACTGCAATTTGGACCTTCCACCCATTGAACCCCACTGAAGTCCACTATACAGAGAAAAACCCTGTAATGTTTTCCACAAAAACCTTAATTTCTTTTCGACTTAAGAAAGAAAGAAAGATGTGGGGGTGAGTAAATTATCATGAAATTTTCATTCTGAAGTGAGCTAATCCTTATTTTTGTGGAAACCATGTAGGATTTTTTCAGTATTCTTTGAATACAAAGTTACAATTTTTTGTAACAATTTAAATGTGTTCACTGTTACTGTTGATCAATTGAATGCATTTTTGCTGCTTTATTTTATTTTTTTAAATCTAACCAATTTACTTATCACTTATTTACTTATATGTATGTATGTATGTGAACAAAAAAATACATATATAAAAATGGATTGTATAAAAAAAAAAATACATAAACTTTCTTGGTTTTCTAGGGTGGCACCTTCACTATTTCAAATCTGGGCATGTATGGCATCAAGAATTTTTCAGCTATCATTAACCCTCCTCAAGCATGCATCCTGGCTGTTGGTGGCTCAGAAAAGAGACTGCTGCCTGCGGACAATGAAAAAGGGTGAGCGAGGATACATAGACAAATATAGACGATGCTCTTAAAATAGTTCCTCCAGTCAGTGATTGCATTTTCTGTGTCTCTCATAGGTTTGACGTGGCTAGCATGATGTCGGTGACTCTGAGCTGTGATCACCGGGTGGTAGATGGTGCTGTTGGCGCACAGTGGCTGGCTGAGTTCCGCAAGTTCCTGGAGAAACCGGTCACCATGCTCCTGTGAGCGAGCAGTTTAAAGGGCCCCCACCACCACACCAAAAAAACCAGTGGACTTTAATATTTAGAGAGGTCTCTCTCGTCGGTTATGTGCTCTCCATGGGAAATATAACAGGTTGTTCTTTCGCGTCTTTTTTATTTTCCTTCTCACTCACATACTCCCTTTCATATACATCACATTGCTTCCTAAAGCCTGAAGTAACCTCTCAACCCAAGTCATTGTTAAGGTCATTTTCTGGAGTTTCAGAAGATATTGCTGGACAAGGGTTTCCATTTTCCTTCAGGATGTTGTTACAAGCACCATAAGTCTGTTTGCCACTAGATCAAAGAATAATGTCTGTGTCCATGGCCAAGTCTCATGGTCTGTACCTGTAAGCTTTGACTTGTTTCCATGTATTAATGACACATTCATTGGCACAATATGAGTTTACTTGTGATGAAATCTGGAGATGTGTGTGCCAAATAGTATCTACAATTGGAATTTATGATAAATTATTCAGTGCAAATGTTCATTTTCTGTATTATTGCATAGTAGACATACATTTGTTCTGTCACTCCCTGAGTTAAATATCTGGCATATACATTATAGTTTCTTTGCTGAGACTGTGTGATGGTCTTGTACAGGGTCTTGGTATGGGGCTGGGTTTTCATATAGGGAATTTTATTTATTACATCTCTCACTCCAGACAAAGCACGCCAGTGCCTTTGTTCTTGTTTATAGCACCTAGGTTTTTCTTTTTAAATGGTGGAAATATTTTCAAGTCATTCTTTAATGAGTAACGCACAATTCATGGGGTGAACTGCTGTCATAAATAAACCTAGGAGAAACAAAACAAGTGTTCCTAAATGGAATAAAACACTAGACTGGATATACATATAGTTGAATGGTTCATTCAAGCTGTTTTGGCATGGATCGGAAGTCAAACATTTGTTTTTCATAAGGGACAAACAGCATGACCAATATTTAATTTGACAAAAAAAATTAGAGAATAAACAATAGAAAGTCAATTATGAAATGCTGCCCATTTAGTCTTTACATATCAGTACATTTCTATAAGGAGTAATCACTTAAATTGGTAGAGCGAATGAAATATTCCATAAGGTCTCACTAACTTGTCTTGTTCTGATGGTGATTTCTGATTTCCTAACTGAAAAGACATTGTTAATGATGGATGAATGGACAAACAGAAAAAATTATAGTATTAGAAGTAAAATTAATAATATATAAAATAATTTTATATATATTTTTCAAAATCTGCAATGTCTATTGTAAAGCAAAAAAATTTAATTTCAATAACCGAAACAAATTGTGTAAAAACTAATAGGAAAAAAAATAGGCAATGAAACTTCAGTCAAATGATACTTGCTGTAATTCTATTGTAATTTATTTATTGTGCTTTTGACGGAAACCGTTCATTTAGGTGTGCAATTCCCCACTCAGTCAGGACAAAAAATAGCAAAATTAAATATCAATTCAAGTGGTTATGAATGCATTTTACATTTATGGCTTGACGTGTTTTAGCATCACGACTTCCCTTTTAAAAGTAGGGCTTTTCTGTCGTCCAGAACTGAGTTGAAGGCATTTGAAAGTGTTTCAGGTGCGTTTTAGAATTTACTCAACTCTCTACGAACAACTGATACATGCTGAAATCAAAAATTGTTTAAAGAATCCATCTTACGAAAAAGAAATAAAGATGTGGTATTTCATTACAGAGGTTTTTACTGTTTATTATGCCCAAGAACCGGACGTGACGCAACAGTGACGGACGTTGCGTCGATCGATTTTCCCGCGTTTTGGGTAGTTGAGGAAATAGTAAAGAGTTGCGGACACAAACAAGCAATCTCAGGCTCCGACGTCTAACCGCTAACCTCAACAACATCAACACAAAGCCGCTGCTCGTGATCGCTCGCTGTGCTTGTGAGTGAACGCGCTCTTCATCACGAGACCGAAGACATGCCGCCGAAGAAGCGCAGCAGCGGGACTCCGCAAAAGAAAGATATCAAGGGGAACGCGAAAAGCGGCTCTCCGGACAGCAGCGAGAACGCAGTGCTGTGCCCAGAACGGTGAGGTCACGCCGCGAGACTGTCTCTAAAACAAACTCCTTAGACTGTACTGACCGTCCTTAGTTATAAATTATGTTAACCGAAGAAGCCAACAGCATTTGATGAAGATTAGTAAACCGTCCTCCAGTCATACGCTTATGAGAAGGTATTATAGTAACTGTACGTAATACTGTTATAAATGACAGTTTTTAAAACGTGTCTATGCGACTGTTTTCTGTTTAGACTTTGAATAGTTTAGTTATTTTGTCATGCCATGGTAATTACTACGCGCCCAATATTTTGTGCCTATTAGGGTATTATTACAAATGCCACAGTTAAGATGTCAGTACTATGAAAGAACTGTGATTAATTGTAATTAATCGGTTTATCTGCCTTAATGTGGCCATTTGGGATGCACTATCTGTTTTAATTTAAAAAGACATTTCAAGTAAATGTTGTGTAAATTAAAAGTTCATCTCGGTCAGCAGTTGTGCACATGTCATATATACCCACACACATGTTGTCTATTATAATAGTGTAATATTAGATTATTATCATTAGTAAAGGGGTTTTCTTTTCTTTTCTTTCTCGAATATGAGGGCTCAAGTGGTGTCTAAACAGCCAACGGACTGATGGTGTTTTTGTGTTTAAGCAATGTTGTGGGACCAGCAGCGCCAGTATAGTGACCACCCCACAACAGAGTCCAAATCTCCTTGCAATGTGTTTACTCCGGTATGTCAACTGTTGTTTTACCAGACACAAGGACAAGGAATCTGAGTTTGTGTCTCTCAGTGAGGAGCTCCAGGCCACAAATCCAATCTGTGATCATGCGTGGAGAATTTGGGAGAGAGAGATCAGGCCGATGGACAAGGCAAATGTACGGCTTCCTCTGATATTCCGCTTTAGTGTATCGGTTTATACGTGCACAACACACAATCATGTCTGTGTCTTCCATGCTAGATGCCGTATTCGAACAGACAGCAGTGGGGAGCTTGTCTGTTTATTGCAGGCATGGAGCTTGAAGGCATCAGCCTCACCTTCACACAGTTCCTAAAAGTGGTTGGACTTAGGTATGTATGGCTAATGAACATGAAGTCCTGATTCTTCCCCTCTAAGATCAGCAGGTTGGTCTGTCGGAAGTGTGGTTATGCCTTTAAAGTGTTAATAATGTATATGTTACACTTTAATATGCAGCGACGTGATATCTCCATATTTATACAGATTTCCGCATTGTCCGACCTTAAAGTATGACCCACGTGAATTTGGTTCACAAACGTGGTTTGGGTTGTACGATAATTGAAATCGTCATAAACGCAGTGCCATCTGCAGGACACTCTTGGCATGTTAGCCAGGTTCAAAGCACTAAATGCAAGGGAAAAATGGCGTTGAAATGGTGTTATACGATTGCCCGGTAACTTATTTATGAATTTTGACAGTGTATGGTTGTGAGAATGCGATATGGCTTAGTGTAGTCATT
This sequence comes from Opsariichthys bidens, assembly GCA_037194245.1. Classification (NCBI taxonomy): domain Eukaryota; kingdom Metazoa; phylum Chordata; class Actinopteri; order Cypriniformes; family Xenocyprididae; genus Opsariichthys; species Opsariichthys bidens. The sequence continues at coordinate 7,719,078 of CM074294.1, forward strand.
AAGTCACAACAGTTGTGATGTATTTAAATAAATATGTTTCAGAGGAAACCTGTGCTTTTCAGCCAAAATAAAAGCTCAATAGTTTAAAAAATGAAAGCAAGGAAATTAAGGCTACGATTGATGTTAGTATTGCAATAGTACAGTTCTATAAGATGAAATAAAAATAAAATAATGATAATTGTTTTATTACATATTGTATTATAATTTATTATCATTTTTATTATTCAATATTTGATTGTTTTATTTTTGTGTGTGTGTGTGGGGGGGGGGGGGGGGTTTGTGGGTCAGGTGTTCCTTTTTTCTTGATTTCTTTTTGTCTTTAGCTGATCACATGTCTAAATGTGCCGTTCCTCTGTAGTGTGAAGCAGTTCATCAGCCTTGTGAGGAAGATGGATGTAAATGTGGACACAATAAGCCCTAAAGTGAACACTGCTATGACACGATTGGAGAAGAAATATGATGTGACGTTGGCCCTCTACCAAAGATTTGTGAAGTGAGTGTTGTACAGTTTTGTTTTACGTTTGCAGTAGTGATGCATGATGAACATATGATCACTTTCACAATGTGTTGACATGTTGTTGATAAATAATTTTTGTGCTCTAAGTGATAGTTCCTCAATTCAAATTCCAGGAGCTACTAAAGGGGCTTTCACACTGGAGGTACCATTACATAGTTCCTGGAACTATTGTCTGAAGTACCCATGTTCGCACTGCAGGAACTAGAAATGATTTTGGTTCTAGGAACTTGTTTTGGGGGAGCTAAATTAGCTCCTTCTTCAGAATAAGGTCTAAACCGGAACTATCGGTGACATAAGTGTTCAGTGACTGGTCAAACGCGTGTCAAAAACAAGCTCCTGGCATTTGTAAAAGGCTGTGTAAACGTATTTATTTCATAAACATGGAAAGCAGCGATAATGGAGTTTACTTGTTGTCTGCAGGGTTTTGTTATTTTCTCTGCCTCTATATATAATACTGAAAGTTGTCTCTGAGCGGCACTTTTTGCTCTTTCAGTCATGTAAATTATGCGTTTACATTCCATCTTCGTAATCAGAAAAACCCCACGAGACACAACAAACACAGCTCCGATCACGGCATCTCCTATTCACCCGTTTTTAGCGATTTAGTGCAAGCAGGAACATGGTCCGGGGGAGAAATTAGTTCTCGGGGAACTATCCTAGTGGCTAGTTCCTATAACTGAGTTCCTGGAACTATTCAGTGCGAAAACCCCTTAATAATCTTGTCAGTAAATAAAAAAAAAGTTTGGAGTGAGAGGTCTTTAATGCTTACCAAGACAGTAAAATATCACGTTATGAAATATTATTACAATTTAAAATAACCATTTTCGATTTTAATCGTCAAAGCTGAATTTTCAGCATCATTACTTCAGTCTTCAGTGTCACATGATCCTTCAGAAATCATTCCAATATGCTGATTTGCTGCTCAAGAAACATGTCTTATTAGTTGATCAACATTAAAAATCGTTGTGTTGCTTTATTATTTTTGTGGAAGCCATGATGCATTTTTCAGGGTTTGACGCATAGAATCTTCAAAAGAACAGCATTTATGTGAAATGGATTTTTTTTAAATGTAACAAAATAAGGGTCTTTACTGTCAATTTTGGTCAGTTTATTGTGTCCTTGCTGAAGAAAAGTATTTTTGGTTACACTTTGGTCCACTTTTTAACTACAAATAAACTTTGCCACTACATGTCAACTAACGCTCATGAGAGTGTTAGAACACCGTTAAGTTAAGATTAGAGTATAGTTTTGGGGACCATCAAAATAAGGTGTTAGCAGAAGTTTTACAAGCTCATTAAAATTGAACGGCTACTAAGCGGGAGATGCTTGGGCATGTCTCAGGGTGTGCTCGCCGTTCCCTCAGCATGCCACTTTATTTAGATAATGCTTGCATTGCATCTCCATTAAAGAATGTGTGACTCATCTCACGTCATTCATCAAAAAAACATTTATCTGTTTTTCCTTCAGTAATTGCTCAAGCTTTTATGTTGCATGATCTGCATTATGACTTGATTAATAATTTTAATAGTGAAAACCTTTGAAACATTCGTACATGTTATTTCTAAACCTGAAGATGGCAGCAGCCATCTGCTCTGTGGCTTATCTAGCTGCGCTCAGTTCAGTCTGTTCTTTTGCAGTTACTGAAAAACGGTGCTTCACTGGTGGTGAACACAAAGTTTGAAATGAATCTGTGGTCAAGCTGCTGGACTAGGGCCTTATTTTTGTGCTTCGCTTGATGCATGCTAACAGGCTCTGTGGTTATTTGCACAGCCTCCTCACTGCATCAAAGTCTTCACACTTGAGTCTATAACAGTCGATACATTACTGGTTGACATTATGTTCAAGTTTGGTTGTGTGTTTGTGTATAATGTTCAGTAAGTGCTAATGGGATGCACCAAAATTAAAATTCATGGTCAAAATGATGAAAATCTAGGTATACACAGCTGAAAAAAGATTTTTCTAAATTTGTATTCGTTTAAACATATTTTAGTATTATTATTAATGTTGTTTTTAAGTGATTTTATTCTGCCTTCCAAAACATGAAACACAGTTTGATATTTATCTAAAGTCATTTCTACTCTTATTAGTACATATCAAAAATTTTGTACATATGACAGATTTTGTCTATTTTCTCTATACAGATTGTGGATTTTTAAACTATTTATATTAATATTTGATATTTTATAAATATAAAAATATATTAGTGCACCTCTAGTGGGTGCAGTCTAATTTCCTTTTCAGATGTTTTTTTTTTTTTTTTTTTTAAGTTATAAGTATGCCGAGACTAATGGTCTATTTTTAATTTTATTTCAGGACTTGTGAAAAAATATTTGCTGAGCCTGACAAAGCAAAGTGAGTAGAAATCCTGTTTGTTTGAGCTGTTTGTCCAGCTATAGCTCCAAAATAATATTCTAGAATTGTTCTATTAAACATTAGTGATCTTACTGTCTTTTGCCTGTTTCCTTCAAGGAGAAAAGAGCTTTGGGAAAGCAGTTGGACCATGTTCCTCTTGGCCAAGGGTGAGTCATTTAGGAAAAATTACACAGGAAATATTTGTCACATTCTGTTTGGTTCATCCATGTGTATATAATGAGCCTTGCTTGCAGTGAGTAAAGTTTCTTCTCTGTGGATTATATGTGTGTATGTGTGTGTGTGTGTGTGTGTATATATATATATATATATATATCTCCACATACCCACATTGTCACTTCTTGTTTTTGTATCTTTTTCCCTGTAAAGGAACATTTCTGCAGATGGAGGATGACCTTGTGATAGCTTTCCAATTGCTTCTGTGTGTTTTGGAGTTCTTCACCAAGCGTTTCACTCCTTCTCTTCTTCAGTCACCCTACAGTGAGTGTTCCTCACATTCCACTGCTCAGAGGCAGCAGGGTCAAATGTTTTAAATGCCATTTGAAAGTTAATAAGAGATAATATCATGAATAACTCACCAGAGAAACCAGCAAACAACCTTTTTCCCCTACATACTTTGGCATATACAAATGATCATTGTTCTTTTCTTGCTGTTTTTTTTACAGCATTTAGTACAATAACAGAATCTTTTTAGTCTTACTTTTGGCTATATGAATGTGGTCAATTCAATGTGACCTTACATCTGTGATGTCACACCACCACTAAAACGGACTCATCTACTTGATATAACTTGGATTTTGAGGCTAACCACCCCTCTTATCTTCTTATCTCATATTTTCATTCCAGAGTCAGTGGTTAGTTCATCCACCTTGAGTCCTCCGACCAGAACATCCCGACGTAATCAGGGCAAAACCAAACCCCGTCCTCCAGAGATGGACATGCAGTTACTGGAGACACTGTGCAAGGAGGGCGATTGCAGTGTGGATGAGGTTTGCTCACTTTCAGACACAGTCCCATCAGTCATTACAAGCTTTCAAATATAGCTTGTTGGGGAAAGTTATTTTTACTTTCAAAAAAGTGACTAATTGCATTACTTTATATGTTAAAATAATGCATTACAATACTTTTGCATTACTTTTTCTCATCTGGGCTTGGTTGTTTTGTTTTTGGTTAATGTAAAGAACCTGTTACACCAAAAGTGAAATGATTGGTTGGTCAATGCAATGAACAAGAGCAAACAGTCTCAGAGAATGCTCATTTAAATACAGTATACCGTGGCTACATTTATCTATAAATGTTGACAGAACATAATGCAACAAGGAAACTTGTTTCAAAGTTAATATAAATGACTATTTATAACACGCTATTTTGAAAAAAAAAAAAAAGGCTATTGAGGGAATTTTTGCATTCAGTTAGTGAGCCTGCGTGATGACACAATAAACAATAAATAAACAAACTCTTTTACCTATTCAGAAACACCGATTCATACATGTTGAATCATAGACACAAAACATTTTTGATGTGGAACTATTTTCTGTGAAGGAGCAAAAACAGTCAAAATGTGTCCAAGTTATTTAATATTTGCATTTTACTGTTATTATTAATGAGTAAATGCATGCACACATTTAGTCTAGAACTACACGTTTACACTGCGCACACAACGCGCACACTCTGTACCTTTCGCCTGGTTTTTCGCAACATGGGGACAAGGTGTATTGTAAGGTGTTAGCATAAATGGAAAATCAACTTACTTGGAAAAAGTAATCTGATTGCGTAATTTGCATTACTTGTAATGCGTTACCCCCAACACTGTAACTAACTTTATATTCAGTTTATATTTAGCTCGATCACGTACCCATTTAAAAACCTTTTGCATTGCAAACTTGACCTTGTGTGATATAATTAGCTCATATGCATGGTGAATCCTCTAACCAGGGGTCACATTATTGTCTGCAGGTCAAAAACGTGTACCAGTCCACTTTCTGTGCGTTTCTGGATGTTGTCGGTCTGTCAGGACATCAAGGGCTTCCTCGAGTGAGTAATATCCCATGGACGATAGTTAACAAACTGCTTCTGCTTTGAGAGCTATACAGAGTGTTTAAAAAACTAATCAAATCCCCATCGGGTGCTTCCCACCTTGGACTATGAATTTGAACTGTATTGTATTTAATAGCTTGTTATGTGTTGGACTATGTACCGTGTTTTATGGACTCTTTGTTTGCATAGTGATAATTTGGAAAGTTATTACAGGTTCGGCTCTGATTATTAGCAATAATGTAACAGCTACGAGAAGGACATACAATACAATTTCCTTCCTCGGTCTGAATTAAAGTAATCCTCGTGGCCATCTGTTTTTCTTTTTATTATAGATGGAAACACTTTCCAAGCAATATGAAGAGCTGTACCACAAAAACAAGGACTTTGATGCCAGGTTGTTCTTGGTTGATGATGAAACGCTTTCTCCCAACAAATTTGAAGTGTGAGTTTCAATAAATCAAAATCATGTTGTTCGATATTTTTGCAGAATGCTACATATATTTTTTTTTATGTCAATATTCCTGGTAGGTCAAAGGTGGAAGTCACTCCAAGAAAGAATTTTCCAGGAGAGGATGTTGTAATTCCAGTTCCACAGACCCCAATCAGGTGCGACTGTGCTCCTTTAGTACCCAGAACGTGAAAGAACAAAATTTAAGAAATTGTTACAAAAGATTTATATTTCAAATAAATGCAGACCCTCAGAAATTTCTATTCAGCAAAAAATCTAAAGCTGCACGATGGTTTTCAGCCTTGCTAATAATAATATATTGAGCAAAAAAAAACGCATAGTAGATTGATTTCTAAAGGTTCCCAAACCTTGATTGAAGAAAAGCAGCTTGGGAATTTGCTCACTAGTTAAGATCATGGTCACTTGTATGTTATTTTGTAAACCCAGCAGTTTCATAATGCACTAAGCTTATGCCTCAGGTCACATGATGGGATTCCCTCTGAGATCTGCTTTTGGTGTTTTCACGTGGCCTCTAAAGCTCTGAACTTCTCCTGGGTTTAGCTTTAATACTGGGAAATCTCACATAGTAAAGGATATTTGACTGGGGAGATTTGATAAATGCATATCAGTAATTTTGTGTGAAGTTCAGTTGAAAATATTTTACTCTAATGGAAGCTTATCCAATTTTAAGTCTTGTCAGCGTTTCTCACCCATGTTCCCCGGGCTTGTTTCTCCAGGGCTGCAATGAACTCCATACAGCAGCTCAGAGTTGATCTCACCTCAGCTAGTGACCAGCCCTCAAGCAATCTCCTAGTCTATTATAAGGTATTTCCTTTTAAAAAAAAAAAATCTATTTCCTAGACAGAATGGCTGGACTTGCATTACACAGAAACTAAGTAATATGTCATATGTTTTATTTGGATTGTGTTCATCAGAACTGCACTGTTGACCCATCAGAAGAGATCAAAAAGAGGGTTGAGGAGCTGGGTCAGGTCTTCATCCAGAGGTTTGCACAGGCTGTGGGCCAGCACTGTGAGGGGCTGGGCAGAAAGGTACTCCAGAAATTTTAAATCAGATAATGTCTTTTTGTTTTCCTATTAATCAAATAACTGATTCATTTGAAGCATGTACTATTGCAAATTGATAAGGTTGATATTGGTTGGTGGCGAAAGTATACAAAAGTCTGTGAATCCATGAATGACACCCTATATAACAGTAATTGATTAGACAAGTGCTTTATTTGTTGAATAAAATGAATTTCAGAAATTCAGTACTTTTCAAAACTTTGAGGTCAGTAAGATTTTTTTAATACTTCTGTTCAGTAGTCATTGTTTCCACAAAAATAATTCACCAGCACAACCATTTTCAACATGGATAATAATAATACATGTTTGTTGAGCATCAAATCAGCATATTAGAATGCTTTCTGAAGGATCATGTGATGCTGAAGCATTTTCAGAAATCTTACAGAACCCAAACTTTTGTTCGGTGGTGTAGCTTTTGTACAACAAAGGGGCAAACGTTTTTTGTGTGTTTTCAGAGGTTTCATCTCGGTGCCCAGCTCTACTACAAAGTCATGGAGTCCATGCTTAAATCGGTAAGCCTTTTAGAAACCTGAAATGGATTTTACTTGCTTCAATTTAAGTTGTTAATTGTACTTTTTTTTTTTTTTTTTCTGATGGTCACATTTGTTATTTTTAGGAGGAGAAGAGATTATCAGTGCAAAATTTCAGGTAAGAACAATGAGCCTCTTCACAGATCATTAAATTCCATTTATCAGATCATTACGGTCATAAATCTGTGCTTTTGTTATGAAATGTCCACTGACAATTAATCATGTTACTTCCCTCATAGTAAACTTCTCAACAATGCAGCATTTCATACCTCATTGCTTGCATGCGCCCTGGAAGTTGTTATGGCAACTTATGTTGGTAAGTATTTTTGGTGTTTTTGGCACCTTTTTTTTTTCCAGAGTTACCTATAGTCACCATTTTAGTTTCTGTTTGTAGACTGCATCTAAAACAGAACTAGGTTGTCTATGTTAACCGCAAATGTTATTTCCTTTTCCAGGAAACTCCTTAAAGAATGGAGGTTTTGGCCGCAGCTCAGGGGCCAGTGATTCCGTTGAAACTGATCTGTGCTTCCCCTGGATCTTGGATGTCTTCCAGCTCCCTGCTTTTGACTTCTATAAGGTGATAGAGAGCTTCATCAAAGCCGAGCCCACCCTGAAGCACGACATGATGAAGCACCTGGAGCAGTGTGAACATATTATCATGGAGAGTCTTGCATGGAGAGCGGTGAGTAACTGTCTGCTGCCATTCATGTAGATCGTTTCGTTCAGTCAGTCACTGAAGCAACTGTGTAGCGAGCATTCAGCCCATTCTAGCAACTAGTTACATTTCTAAGCAAACGCCTCATTGACTAGCACTTCCTCTACTGCCGGTTGGCTCTTTGTGCACCAGGCTGCTGGAAAAGTAGTAAATGAGGGGGTTTAAGCAGCAATTGGTGCTAGCCAGCGAGAGCACTATGGGATGGAGAGCCTTAGTGACTTGAGCAAGTCCACAGCTGTGCACAAGGCCCACCTGTGTGAGAGTGTAACCCAATAGATTGAGGTGATAAGGGGTGAAGCAAAGAAAAAAGACCGCCAGGACCCAGTAGATGACGGTGAGTGTGCGTCGGTGCCGTACCTTTCTGCGGTGCGGCAGCCTGCGGAGCACGCGGAGAATGCTGCAGTAACTGAAGAGCAGGAGCAGCGCGGGCAGAAGGTGGGCGATTTGCACCAGGCCGAGGGCAGCTAAAATTATAGTACGGTGGCGCTTGGAAGAAGGATCCATAAGGCACGACTTGTGCCGTCGGGATGCCGCTGAATGCAGGAAGGGTAGAGCGAGGCTGAGGGCTAGGACTAGGCACCAGATCCCGGCACTGAGCATGCGGGCAGTACGGACCTTCCTCAGGTGCTGAAGTAGAGGGTTGACCACAGCAAAGTAGCGGTCTACTCCAATACAAACCAGGAAAAAGATTCCTCCATATAGACTGATGTACTTCAGCGTGAAGGTCAGCTGACAGAAAGCAGCTCCTGGAGACCAGTCGCTGGTGCGGTTGGAGGTGGCAGCTTTGTTGTGGTAATAATAGATGCGCAGGGGAAGGGAGGCAACAAAGAAGATATCCGCAGCAGCCAGGTTGGCCATGTAGACGGCTGTGCTGGTGAACGTTCGAGGCATGCGGCAGAAACGTCGCAGCGCTGTGGCATTGCTGATGACACCGAATATGAAGATCATGCTGTAGGAGATCTTGTAGTAGGTGAAACGGTAGCTGGTGTCCACCGTGCAGTTGGCTTGAATAGACGTGTATGTCGTGTTACGGAGATTCATGATCACGTTCGGCTTGGGCCGCCCTCGATTGTCTCAGTCAAAGCCTGCCTCTTGGTTCTGGGCTGCAAATGAGGAACCTTCTTTTGGCGAGAGGGACTAAAGATTTACAGTTATACCACTACTTTATGATTACAAAAAAGAGGTTTATAGCATGATGGTTTGGTAATCTCGCATCTTGGCCTTTTTTAAATTTGGTTGCATCATTTAAAGTCCAAGTCACTCCTCTTCATACAGCCACCTGAAACTGTAGAAGGAAATTTGCAAAGTTACAACTTCCTCTTCATATAAAGCGAGCCACCTGCTCTCACCTGGTCGTAACCAGTTGTGTCTATATGACCTGGGTTTATGAAACAGAAGGGTAAAGTGATTGAATTATGACAAAGGAGTGCTTAATTTAGAAAGCAGCCGCTGCTGCCAGTAAAGGACTGTAGAGGTTTCATTTATGCTAAACTGCCTGTTATTTGCACACTCTGGAATTGTGCGCATTTAAACTTGTTTTATGCATGTTCAATTAATTAAATTCATTCAATTAAACTTAATTTTGTCTGCTTTTAATAAAGAATATCTTCAGAAATGTTTCTTTAGTGTTATAAAAATAAGATAGAAAGCAGCAGAAAAGACTCAATATTACTAACTTTTAATTTATCAACCTTTTCATGTTCAGAACCTGTGGTCATATAAATTGAGCCTCTTTTTTAACTGTAGATATGTGGCTCAGTATACAGCTTATGTTATGCGATGTATTAACAGAAATTCACATATTGTGAAATATGAAAAATGATCTTGGGTAGATTTTTTTTTTAAAATTAGTTTTAAATTTAGTGCGTAAAGGAGAGACTCTTAACAGAAACGAATAACAATTTATTCTTGATCAGAAAATTGTAGTTGGCATAGATAAAATACGTGGAATAAACTTACCATTTTGCTTTATTTCATCCATTTTTATCTGAATCTTCTCTGTGATCTCTCTTGGTCAGCTGAATATGCTCCGTTCGCTGTCGCGCTTGAGTGAAGGTGTCTTTAACCGATATTAAGACTTTATATATATAGTCACACTAAATCAATAAACTGAGTGTGCCATATATCTCTTCAGATCTGGATGGGGGTGTGTGGATTTACTATTAATATAGTAGTTCAGCTCTGGATACAGATGTGATCTACTTGAAGTGGTGGGCAAAAAACGTATATAATTCCTGAACATTTAGTTAATCATACTGGCTAATATTTTAAGTTATGTTTTTTCATTCTTTTTTATTTATTATTTATTTCACATTAAAATGTTTCCTTGTGATCACATACAGAAGACAAGTAGACTTTAGTGACTGCTAAAATTCATTCAGTAAGCACATTTAATTTCTATTATGTTATTTTTATGTTTGAAACAAAATGAATTTATGCAGCTTCATTTACCATTGGATTTTACATTCAGTTTGTAACTAGAAATTTTACATTGATCTTGTTAATCCATTTTTGGTTTTCTGTGGAATTTGTACATTTGCTGTAGCAAATTTTGCTGATTTGCCATCAAGATGAGGTTATCTTACTGATCTTAGATAATAATTTGTCGAAATTGCAAAAATAATTTGTGAGCTTCAGAGAAAGTACTGGTAAGAATGCGTTGAAAAATACTAAACCAATCAGTAATCATTGCCATCATTTTCCAGCAAAATTAATTGGAGTTGCATTGTAACAGTTTAATTTCCAGCTTGTTACAAATTACATATTTTGTAAAGAAAAAAAGTAGGACACTATTATTCTTTTTTTCTTTTTTTTTTAACCGCATTCTTGACCCGTTCATTAACTTGCTTTGACTTGTCTGTCACAATCCAGTGCAAGTCAGTCTGGTCTCGTCTAGGATGGAAAGGGTCAAAAACATTCCATGAGAAGTTAAGCTGTGGAATTTAAATATTCCAGGCTGGAAATTTAAAGAATTTACAGGAATTAAAGGGAATTCATTGGGAATTTTGGGTAAATTATACAACCTTTATCATATACAAAAACATTTAGTTTGGTCATAAGTAGACATGCATGCAAACTAATAAAAAAAAAATTTAAATGAAAAGTTTGAATTTGTGAGAAGAGCTTTAATCGATTCTTTCATTGATTAACAAAAAGCATGTAAATAAATAAAACATTTGAAATGCAAGCATTTTCTGTCTAGCTTTTTCAAGCTGCGGAAATCTGCATTTTTTTCTAAATCCTTTAATATCCCTGCGGCAAGTAGTGTGCTGTGTGCATGTGATTGAGGAATGTGATATTATTTTTATTATTATTTTTTTTTCCCAACTACATTTAAGTTAACTTTTATAGGATAACAATTGCAATTTTGCAAATTTCTAGTTTATTCCCATTAATTCCCATATATTCCTATTCATTTGTTTAGAAAGTTTCCGACTTTGAAAATTCCCATAAATTTGCAACCCTAATCTCATTATGTCCAAAGACTTATTTGGCATCTGATTCAGTGAGAAATGTCCATGGAAGGGCTTTCTCAGAATCACACAAAATCTTTATCTGATCATCACAATCATTTGTAGGTGGTAGCAGAGGAAATGGCCTTTTTTTAAAACATTTTATTGGTTTACTTAAATTAATGACCTTTTTTGTTGATGGGTCACTCTCAAACTTTGTAGATCTTGTGCATGGACATGATTGAAAATACAAATGTGCCTTTCAAAATTACAAGTTCATGCCTTTTTAGAGCTGTACTGTAAGTGGTGTGTGGAAAATATGCACATGGGAGGCACCAAGATCACATGCAAAGCTTCTACATACTGTTTAAAATGTCCTTAGAGGTACTATTTTAAGAGTTTTGGAGCGTCGCCCCTAGGCATGTCGTTACGCAAGGAATGAGCGAGTAATTCAGCTGGGCTCGTTCAGTCCTGTTTAACGCTCCTGAAATGCAACTTTCCTTTTTGGTTTAAGTCAGTCAGTTCCTTCATGGTATATTTAAAATCTGTATTTAAAATCAGAAATCGTCTTATAAAAAAAAGGAGAAAGATTACATCTGCTTGAGCTACTGCTGGGTATGAGATAACTGCATAACCCTGCAGATCTGTTTCTCATCAGCTTAATTTCTTGTAATGAGAAACCCTGATATAATCAGTAGACCAAAACACACTTTAATGTCATCATGCTCTGTGGGTCACTCCTTTTCCTCTTACTGTTTGTCCTCAGACTGGGCGGATACAGTGCAATTTGTATATCTTAATTGTGACATTGCTCAGAAAACAATATAAAGAGTTTGAGTTGCCCAGGAATAAACACAAGAACATTTTTTTTTTTTTTTTTTTTTTTTTTTTTTTTACATTTATATTTTCTAGAGACTGGCAGTTTTGGAGAATATTACTAAACATAAACTAGAGGTTTAATGAACCATTGAATAGTCATTAATACATTTAAATGTAGAACAAAGCAGATGAAGTTTGCTTGGATTGTAACGCTTTAACAGTTAACAAATTGAACATTGTAATGTGAGAGCTAACATGAAATGACAATGACCAGTACAGCAGCCTAAAATACAGTTTTATAGCATGTATTAATCTAGGTTCGTATAAATGTTTGTCTGTATAAATTAACAGTGTTTTTTTTTTTTTTTAACAAACATATATTTACAATGAACAACAGTATTTGTCTTTATGAACAAACATCAACCTGGATTATTGAATGCTGTTATTCATTATTGACTGGTAATACCTAATCCATTAACTATTGTTCAATCAATTTCAGTGTTCCTGTTTAGAGTCTTGTAATAAGAAGCAAGACAATTTGAGGTTTATTTAATCTATTGTCTGGCTTGAACATTAGCACTTGGTCCAGAAATACTGCTTTGTTTTTTGTTTTCGATCAGTCAAATACACTTCTTTTTATAAATTCAAGATCAATAATCCATTAAAGGAATAGTTCACCCAAAAGTGAAAATTTTGCCATTTATTCACCCTCAATTTGTTTCAAACAGTTTGACAATAGCCATTCCATGGTATTTTTTTTCCCTGTTATTTAAGTCAAAAGTTTTGGTCAATTTGGTCTGGTTACAATCATTCTTTAAAATCTCATATTTTGTGCTCAACAGAGGAAAGAAACAACTTCAGAACAACTCTAGGGAGAGTAAAAGATTACAAAATTTTCACTTTTGGGTGGACTATCCCATTAAGGTACATGGTAGAGTTTGGGTTGTAAACACATCCATTGTAACACCAAGAATATACACAGACTTTCTAAATTTCTGCAGTCTTTAATTCGTTATCAGTCAAATATGTCCTTTGTTGCTAACATTGGTGGAATATGTCAGATGAGAATTTGGTATATAATAAATTGGCTGCCTGAACTTTGGTCAAATTGTAGACTCTTCAATGATGAATTTAGCTTTCAGAGATATGATTTTCTTCATCGAATTGCTTCTGCTATCAACATTGTCAATTGTATTGTTTAATGTGTTTTCTCGGACAGCATAAGACTTTCGTTTAATAGAGTTCTGAATGGTCTCGGAGGTGAAGTAATAGATCACCGGGTCAAAACAACAGTTAGTCACAGCAATGCAGAATGCAATTGGATAAATCGTCCGGACCACTGACTCCACAGTGCAGTTCGTAATGACCTTACTTCGGACGAGGGTGTAGAAGACCAGATTGACATTGTACGGGATGAAGCAAAAACAGAAAATAAACAAGTGCACCGCAATCATACGCAAGATCTTGGTCTTGTTCAGCTGCCCTCCACGGCTGATGCTCTCTGGGTGTCGTAAAGTTTGCAGGACCCTCATTGAGCAAACAAAGTTGATCATCAGCGGAATCAAGAAGCCCACCGTCTCCATACACACCACAACTTTTGATACCATGGACTTCCACTGCGAATTTGAGTAGTTTTCAAAACAGTATGTTTTGTTGTTTGACTCTGATGTGGTGTTCAGATATGATGTGGTGTCCATCACAAACCCTGCGGTTAGGCCTCCTGACAGCAGAACCACCCAGATCACACAGCAGGCTATTCTAGCATTGCGCTTGGTCCTCAGTGTCCTAGATGCGAATGGATAAACGATTGCCAGGTAGCGATCCACGCTAATACACGTGAGGAAGAGGATGCTGCCGTACATATTTGTGTAGAACAAGGCCACTGAGATTTGGCAGAGAGCTTTACCGAAAGGCCACTCGCGGTTTATGAAGTAGAACGTTCTGAAAGGCAAGCTGAAGACAAAGAGAATATCTGAGGCCACAAGGTTCATCATGTACGTTGTGGTCTCGTTGCGCATTTTTAGTCTCCATATAAAAATGTACATGGCCACCATGTTGAAGAGAAGCCCCAGAACAAAAACGATACTGAAAACGGAGCTGTATAACACATATTTAAAACCATCATTGTTGCAATTGTTTTGCTCAGTCATCGTTTACGTTCAGAATTTGCCTTAAAAGGAGTCAGTATCCTGTGTTGCTTTCAGAGGTCAGAGAGCCACAACCTGAAATTCCATGAAGATCCATGTGGAAGTATACAAGTCCAGTGTGTATACATTTCATAGGGCTGCCATAAGAAGCTTCTTACCGTCCAGATGTTGCGTAATCCTATTGTCAAGTGTGCAACGAAAGTTCACTCGCAAGCATTTGCATGAGCAATCCACATACGGTATGGCGGATACTTTGTGTGTGTGGTTGGATGAATAGTTGCCTTGTTATCACAGGAAATTTGTTTGCATTTCATATCCACAGTTCCAAGGTGCTTGCTTGCCTGTTGATTTTCTTGACAAAGAAGAGCAGCAAGATATTTCCATAAGTCAGCCTAGTTTTTAAGTTTCTTGTTCCTCCTTTTGGCTTCCCTTCACTGTGACCTGTGGCGTGATCTTTTTTTGTCTCTTCAAGTTCTTAGTCATATTTTGTCAAATTGTTTTAGCCATGCGAGAATACCCAACCTGCTGTTCCGTCTCTAGTTTACACAATGAGATGTGTATCAATGTGGAGGACTGTAAAAGCAGACGAGTAGGTGGGGCTGGATTTAAAAGCACCACCTCTCTGTAAATATCCATCTGTAAGAAACTCCCTCGTGCACGTAACACAGTTTCAGAATGAGTTCATTGTACATATTTCACACGTTATTGGTTTGAACACTCATTGTGAGAATGATGTTCCAGCATATTACAGTCCAGAAACATTTCTGTAATATTAAGATCTCCCTTTGTTAAATTACTTTCCCTGTGTGTGTGTGTGTGTGTGTGTGTGTGTGTGTGTGTGTGTGTGTGTGTGTGTGTGTGTGTGTGTGTGTGTGTGTGTGTGTGTGTGTGTGAGACAGCACATAGCTCATTGATTCCTAGGTGCATACAAAGAGGGATTGTCAGTCCAAAGTTCACACATTCAACTCAACGTGACATCACACATACAACACGATATGTGAACTCCGAGCTTGTAAATCAAGGGAGTGTTGAGAGTTAATTAATGTTTGTTGAACTTTTTGAATTAGCCTGCAAATCTATCAATTTTCCAGGTGTTTTAGAAGAGTAAACAATTTTCCTCAATTTTTTTTTTTTAAGTTAACACTTTGTTTTATAGATTTCATCTAAAAACATTTCAAGTAATGCTTACTAAGCTATACAAGAAAATTCATTGTTTATTTAATTAGTTCAATTACATCTTTAGTTACATGAATACATGAATTACATGAATACCATTCATATAATGTAAGTGCATTACGGTTCATTTGGCTTGATTTCCATGCAGACACAATCATGACATTGTGGGTGTAAATAAGGAAGTACTTCAGATGAATTATTTGAATGGATTTATTAATCAAATGGCAGTATTCATTATTAGACTGTATCCTCTAATCAGTTTCCCTCTTGACGGAGGCAGTGATATTCTCTGTTTCAGATCAGTGATGTAACTCAATGTCTTGTTCTTCTCCGCAGGACTCTCCTCTCTTTGACCTCCTCAGACAGTCTTGTGAGGAAGGACCTGGTGAACAAGCAGAGCCCCCCGCAACATTGAACCAACCCCTGCATCACAACCATACCGCTGCGGACCTGTGAGTCATCTCTCAACGCTGGTTGTGTAGTTTTGAGCTAATCCACAACATCCTGTTTAAATGCCGCGTCCTAATTCAAATACTATCCGTCCTAAATGGTATTCAAAGATAGAATTAGTGTGTCCCAAATCATAGTATGGTCTACTTTTTCCGGTTAGAATCCAAAGTGAAGATCCATGCACACTCTAACAGCTAATATTGCCCACAACCCATAGCGCATTGGACAAGGATTCAATTAGAACTACATGTACAAATAAAACGTGTTTAAATAAAATTACAGACGTCACAGATAGTAGAGAAGTTTAATTAACCCCTTTGTATTCCTAAAGTCTATTTTGAATGGTATGTGTACAACGAGCGGTACCGTATAACGCTAACAGGATAAAGGAGTTTGAGTGATTTAATAATCAGTGATTAACCTGATAAAAAAGATATGTATTCAATGTTATCCACATTATATTTCATATGCAACAGCATTGTGAACTTTTCAAAAAAAAAAGATATGTTTGGTTATTAACCTTTCAATGTATTATTATGTAAACACATGAAGAGAGCATGAAAGATCTATGACTAGTAGATCAATATGCTGCTTCATTTCTGTCTGATACACTATGAAAATAAGTTCAATTGAATGTAGAGGATTTTAATTGTGACGAGGATTGACAGGGCAGTTTAAATGGTGACAGGATGCACATAACTAAGCGACAGAGTGGTCCGATAAAGAAATAGTATGTCCCAAAGCTTTCATACTATTCTACTACACACTCAAAAGTATGTACTTATTCTTTACCAAAACATTACATACTTTTAGGGCATAGTATATGTAGGTGAATTGGGATGCTGCAACAATGTCATAAGTATAAAAGAAAGTAAGAAACAAGTAGTTGCCTTCATATAGGACTAGTTTAAATTGAGGAATCAACTGTTCTACCACTACTCGAAGGATGCTGCTCATGTCCAAAGTTTAAACAATGTCTAAAATTTAAAGAGGAAGGACCCCTAACATACAAAGTTGCATAACCAATGATGGGAAAGCAGACGAAATCAGATTTTTCTGTCACTGTGAAATCATTAGCATTTTTTTTTCCTTTTTCTTTGGTCAGGCTCAAACATTAGGACCTTGTCATCAATGTTTTTTTTACACACAAAATACCTTTACACCGAGTAGCAAATGGTTTAACTAAAATCTTAATTTCCAAAGGGGATTGAAATTTCCTTGAATTGCTAAATTTCTGCATGTGATTTGACTTTGACCTCTATTGGGGCATTTTGAAAGGATTATTTTTAATTGGTTTACCTGTAGCTAAAAAAATAGTGTGCATGGTACACACAACACCAAGATCATGGTCTGATTCACAGGGAGTGCATGAACTACTAAATACAAAATAAATAAATATATATACATACATGCATGTGTGTATATATGTATATATATATATGTATGTGTGTATATGTATGTATACATGTGTATATATATATATGTATGTATATGTGTGTGTGTATGTATATGTGTATATATGTGTATATGTATGTACACAAACACTGATGAATAACTGTATAAGGTAAGGCTTCTAAATAGCAGCCCCAAACTAGTATTTGTTAATACAATAAACTTAAGTTAGTATACGCCACCACAGTCATCAAAAATATTTAAAAAAGTTGATGAAGTTGTATATTGGAAACTACAGAAGCAGTCGCCATGGTAAATACACAATACTAACATGAACCGCTAATAAAAGATATGGACACTGATCCAGATCAATAGAATGAACATTATACCTGCTGACAAATCCTTCCCAGCTAACACCCGTTGTACCGGTTTTGTAATTTAGTGGTATTGGAGTTTTTCCTCTGGCACTCTTTACTTAAACTGTGTCTGAAAGATGTCAATTACTATTGACAAATTACAGTTGTCTATTCTGGAGAAAGGGTGTTAGGGCTTGCCACCGTTACACTAGCAGAACTAGTTGTTGAAAATGGCTATTGTATAAAGTTAGATTAGTCACAGTTCTGTGGATTGCAGCTGCTAGTTTCAGGGAACCTTTCCGTGAGAACAAAGTGGTGTGCTTCCTTTTTGATTGACAATCAGAACAAGGAACCAAAAACACTCCTAGGAAATTCTGATGTTGCTAACACAAACTTGTATGTCATTTGTTCTGGGGGCTGTACGCACAAATAGACTGCTCGACTGTGAGCTGTGGTTGGTCTATCAGTCTTGTGGAAAAACAAGGTCAACCACTGCCTATGTAGCCTCGTGCAAGTTTTGTGTGTGACTGTGGGAAACGGTTAACATTTCAGTTCTTGCAAATTCATGTTGCATTTATTTACACGCATTGATATTATAGACCAGTATTTAAATGAAGTCTCCTCCTCTGATTTAACTCCTAAAAACCACTGCGACTGAGTCAAACTCTGACCAAGTCAGTGTGATGTTTGAATGAATCTTTTTTCTTTTCTTTTTTTTACTTAAAAGGACATAAACATAGCTTCATAGTACTTGCATGGATGTAACATTTCAAGAAAAAAATCCTTTAATATAGTGCTGGTACTAACTGAGAAGGAAGTCAACAGGCTACAATGTAAACAATAAATATATAATACACAAATGCATTCTTATGCGCATACAAACATATAGAAATACTCTCATTTTTATGCTGCTCTAAAGTAATATTTACATATAGCATTCTACACATTCTTATTACACCATTTATCTCCCTTCTCTCTGTTTTAATATATGTATTGTCCATTTTCCCCAGTGTTTTTCAAAAATCTCTTCTTGTAGTCTCAACTTGAATATCAGTCTTTTCATTTTATACATTTCTGTATCAATTTTTTGCCCCCTCTGAATTCACATTGGGGGAAGTCGTTGCTGGAGCCGTCGATGTGTCATTTTTTTTTTTTTTTTTTTTTTTTCCCTGCTGCTGTTGCTAGTCGAATCCTCAGTAGATATACCAGATTAGGTTAAATACTTATAAATATTTCCAAGATATAAAATATAACCTATTTCCCCAATCTCAATCCCTAAGATTCTTTATAATGGTATGTATTACTGACCAAAATGGTTTCAAAACTGGGCAAGCCCAGAAAATATGTACATGATCAGATAATAGTGTCCAACATTGCCTCCAACGGGATGGGATTTTTTTTTAAAATTACGTTGAGAGCCAGTTCTCTGATTTAAAGCGTGCTTCTCATTGCTGATTTGTGCATCCTCGTTTCCTTTCCTTGTGTCTCAGCCCCACCCCCCATAGGATACGTGGGTAAGATGCAAGGAAAGAAAATGAAGACGGGGGAATCAGAGGAAGTCTTATTTGTTACGTTGGAATATTCTTGATCACTTAAGCGACACTTCAAAGCAACATCAGCTGCGCTCAAGAGATCTAAAGTTTGGTTAAGAAATGTATAAATGATGATAAAGCAAGATGCCCTGTTGAAATATGCCAGATTAAAATTGTGACGTGAAGGGGAAGGAGAATTTATTCTTGCGGCAGGTTTTTTCGACAAGAAAGGATAGCATAGGATACACACAGTGATTCCTGACACAACGGTAGCATAAAGATTTTTGATATTACAGACTTAAATTTCTGTTTTGTTTATGAAAATTATGTGTCCCGGTTTCTTCAAAAATATCTAGCAGAACAACTGTTTTCAACATTGATAATAAAAAGAAATGTTTCTTGAGCAGCAAATCCGCATATTAGAATGATTTCCCATCACAGGAATGAATTGCATTTTTAAAAAAAATTCTAGTTGTAATATTTCACTATACTATTTTTACTGTTCTTTTAATCAAATAAATGCAGCCTTGGTGAGCATAGGAGACTGCTTTTAAAAAATCTTACAGACCAAACTTTTTAACCACTGACATCCATTAGCTCTCTCATTTTTAGCTTCTTTTCGTTGGCAAAATGTGAATGTAAGTTTTAACCTTCTCACCTTCCCCAGGTATCTCTCTCCTGTGCGGCCGAGCCGTCCACCCCCTTCGACAGAGGCTGAGCCCCCCACACCAGGCTCCAGAGCACCCCGTTCAAACTCTCTGAGCCTTTTCTACAAAAAATGTAGGTTAAAGGATAATTTACTTTCACATTCAGTAATAATTAAGAGTATTTATAGCCGCTTTGTTACTTGATACACGCTAAAATAGTGCGGAGTTTTTCCGATTTTAAGTCTAAGTTTATTGTCCATTTGAGGGATGTCAAACATGCAAGTATGTTGCATTTGCTGTCCTAAAATCATTCTACACATTCTTTGAGGGAGTCATTAATAAATAACATACTGCTTTTTTAATCCTACAATTATTTATTTATTTTGTAGTGTACAGGATGGCCTACCTGCGACTGAAAACTCTGTTCTCGCATCTGCTGACCTCACACCCAGAACTGGAGCCTATAATATGGACCCTGCTTCAGCACACCCTCCAGAACGAGTACGAATTAATGCGTGACAGACACTTAGACCAGGTACTACCAGTTCTTTTTAACCTAAACGTTATAATATGCTGCATTTGCTTTCTTTTAGCTTTGCGGTTTGTTCAATAAAATGTTTAAATGTTATGTTAAAATGTTCATTGCAGTTGATTATGTCGGCTATGTATGCCATATGCAAGGTGAAGAACGTGGACTTGCGCTTCAAAACTATTGTGACCGCATATAAAGAGCTGCCCAATACTAATCAGGAGGTGAGTCAATCTGTCCTGTTCCCTTTTTAAATGATGATCATTCAAGTAATATCAAAAATCACACAGCAACCCATTTGTCTCTCTTTAATTTGTCCGGATGTGTCAGACATTTAAGCGTGTGCTGATCAGAGAAGGTCAGTACGACTCCATCATTGTGTTCTACAATCTGGTCTTCATGCAGAAGCTCAAGACTAACATTCTTCAGTATTCCTCTCCTCGGGTGAGGCGTGCTTCCTTGCACGGTTTTATTGAATAATTTGTGTTATACTGCCCCCTAGTGGCCTGAAATCATGTTCAATTGAATGAAAGGTTTCCTACAATAACTTGTGGTTGACTTGAAGGTGTTTCTGTTTGTCTTCCAGCCGCCGCCTCTGTCTCCCATTCCTCACATCCCCTGTAGCCCCTATAAAAACTCTCCTCTACGCGTACCCGGCAGCAATAACGTCTACGTGTCCCCCTTGAAAAGCAGCCGTATGTCCCCTGTTGTCATGACCCCACGGAGCAGGTCAGTGTTCACATCTGTCATTGCATTCGGGAGATTGTCTACTAATTCTGATCATATACAGCAGTGCTTCCCAAACTGTGGGCCGCGGTCCCCCGGTGGGCCGTAGCAGTATTGCAGGGTGGCCGTAGTTAGTCCAAATCAATATATTAAAATAATTAATCCAATTGTTCTAAAATTTGATTATTTTTTTTTTAAGTATGTAAGGTTAGTGTTATGGATTTAAATATATTTGTAAAGAATGTTTACATCATAGTTCGCATAATTCACATGAAATTATTACAAACTTGTAAATGTAGATATATATTTTTTAACGGCGGGGTCGTGGAGCTTTTGCAATGTTTTTAGGGGGCCTTACCCCTCTTAAGTTTGGGATGCTCTGATATACAGAATTAAATCTTAATTCAAAACAAACTTCAGAGTCTTTGTGGATTTATGTGCATTGGGTTAATTGTATCTTTTCTTTCTTTTCTTTGTGGTTTCCTGGACAGAATTCTTATATCTATTGGCGAATCCTTTGGGGTTAGTGATGGAAAGCATTTTTTAAACTTTCAAACTATTTGAAATGTGTTGGACTTGATTAAAAGAATCTCTCACTTCATCTCATCAGTCTGCAGACAAATTTCAGAAGATCAACCAGATGGTCAGCAGCACCGATTGGTCTCTCAAGAGGAGTCTGGATGCAGGCTCCGCCCCCAAACCACTGAAGAGATTGCGCTTTGATATGGATGGACAAGATGAAGCTGATGGAAGGTGGGGATTATTTTCTATTCTTCATCATTAATCTATCCTAGTTTGAATCTAGTGAATCATTGAGACTCATTTTTATCACTTTCATTTTTAGCAAATCGAGTGGCGAGTCAACGCTGATCCAGAAGTTGGCTGAGATGAGTAAGCATCAACCTTCATACATGTTTATCTGAATTATAAGCTGGATTTCCTTGAAACTGCAAAGATACTCTGCCATCACACTACCTGTCTAGACATGGCAGATTTTTTTCATGAGTCAGATGGTGGTTTACACTATAAAAATCAGGCAGTATGACAATTCAGAGTTTCACAACAGGAAATACACTACTATTCAAAAGTTTGGAGTTTTTTTGTTTGTCTTTGAAGTCTTTTGTACACACCAAGGTTGTTTGTTTGATCAAAACACAGTAAAAACAGTAATATTATGATATATTATTAACTACATATAGCTTATACAACTGTTTTTAGTTTTATATATTTTACAATGTTATTTATTCCTGGGATGGCAAAGCGAAATTATTAGTCATTGCTTCGGTGTCACATGGTCCTTCAATAAACTTTTCAATTTTTAGGATTCTTTAATGAATAGAATGTTCAGAAGAACAGCAATAAAAATATTTTGTTCATCTTTTTGATTATTTATTGGAATTAGATAGATGCAAACCCAAAGAAAAGTTTTAATTCCAAGTCTGGCATCAGTGCAATAAAAGCTTTACATTATGTAAAGTGTCAGTAGACATTTATAATGATAAAAAATAGTTTCAAATAAATGCTATTCTTTCTATTTATGCTGAAAAAAGTATCACTCAAATTAAGCAGCACAACTATTTCCAACATTGATAACAATAAGAAATGTTTAATGAGTAGCAAATCAACATATTGAAATGATTTCTCAAGGATCGTTTCTGATCATTCAGCTTTTCTTTGACAGGAAGTATATTTTAAAATAGATTCAAATAGAAAACTGTTTTTTTTAGTAGCAATATTTCACTATATTACTGATTTTACAGTATTTTTGTTCAAATGAATTCAGTATTGGTGAGAATGAGACGCATTAAAAAATCTTACAAAACCCAAAACTTTTGAATGATGGTGTTTCTCTTAAAGGGGTCATAAAATAGATTTTTAGTATTATTTTATGTTTCCTGAGGTGCACTAATAATGTTAATATGATTTTTACATCAAAAAATTGGCATAGTTTAAAAATAAATTGCTGTTTTCCTCTTGATTTTAACTGTCTGATTTAAACGCTCTGTTTTAAGGTGCGTGTCTGTTGTGAGACTTCAATGTAAACGCCCACTGCTGTAATTGGCTGGCATTTTTGCAGTTGAAATAAACATTACATGTGGAATCCTTTACTTTTACCACATTTTTACTATACACAGTTTTCGAGATCTGTCATGAAAAGTGTTGATCATTGCATAAATAAATCTATGGATATCAGATGGAAGGTTGCAGTGAATCTCATTGCAACGCAATTTCGGCACTCTCACAAAGTGCGTTCACCATAACTAACAATGCAAACATGATTCAAATCAGTAAGAGATTCATTGTGTAGTGTAAGAGCGTCACTATAACTAGAGTCCAGATAAACTCGTGCTACGTGATTGACAGCAGTTCTTTGAAGTAAAAATACTAGGATTATTCATTATGAATTTAACTCATTTAATTTTGCTCATTCCAGAACAGTTGATTCTGGATATTTGAGGAATAGTTTTTGAGCAAAGCCCGTATCATATTCTGACTTGTTCTTAGAGCAGGTGCTATTAAAATGTGCCGTACAAACATGCAAGTCTGAATCCATTTTTCTCTGACTCTGGGATCCTTCGACAGCTTATGCAAAGGAGTTTTTCCACAGCCAGGAACAGCACAATGTCTGCTCGTAATCTTATCGCAATCTTATCGTAAACAACAAGGCCTGCTTTAGATCTGCTCGCTGCTCATCGACTGGACATCAGTGGGCGGGGCTAACGTTGCAATAATATAAAAGTAGGCGTTGTTGTCTTGCTCCAGAGGCAGTCGTATGCAAACGATTGTGTCCCTGGACGTCACGTGCCAGCTCTGTTCTAAGTTATGGAACTTGCAGGATGTAACAATAATATAAAGACCTCTTATATCCCAAAAGATCAAGGAAAATGATTTCTCATGTCATGACCCCTTTAATGATAATTAAGAATTACAGGCATCCCATATTTTCTAGCTAAATATTCAACAAATAAAACTCTATCCAGCCTGACTAGATTCAGAATACCGTAGTCAAGTCATTATCAAGTATGATTTAACATCACGTGAAATGATGTTGTTGCTAAAACGTTTGTTCTCATCTCTTCAGACTCGACACGTACTCGTATGCAGGAACAGAAACTGAAGGAGGAGTCCGTTAAAGAGCATCCAGAGCCCTAAATAAATCCTCTCTGTACTGCCTGATGAAAACCACTCCACCGTGAACAGGAAAGGCTGACATCCCTGGGTGTTTTAAGTTACTACATTTTTAGACTTCTTCACCTGTTTTAGTAATTGAGCAGTGCGCTGCATTTCCTGAAGTAGCGCAGGTTCTTTTCCTGTGTTTAATTTTAGTTTGTTTTAAGCATGTGTGTGTCCATGATGCAGGTTTTATTCTTTATTTTGTAGCTGACGTTGTGGTAGAGGAAATAACATGGTCTACAAACCTCTAATAACTTGCGGGTTTAATGTGTCATGATGATTATTTATTAATTTTTATTTTCTGGGTGCCCCCCCCCCCCCCCCCCCCCCCCATTATTTCTAGAGCTGCCTGCTTTTCCTCATTGCTGTACAGGAAATTGTGATTTACATAGGATTTAAGATCAAATTTTACAACTGTTTCCTTTAATCATGTTTTAGGTAAAGACATCTTTTGCAGATGTGAACCCTGCTTGTAGCCTCTCTCAAAGCATATCTTTGAGTCTTTGAGGACTCCCTATTTTGCGTGTGTTAAAGGTAAATGGATTTAATTAGGACACTGTATTATAAATTTGTTGCCGTTTAAGCATTTACTGTTTTTTTTTTTTTTGTTGGTTTTTTTTAAGGATGTGATTGTTGTTTGAGTGGATGTGCGTGTGTGCGGTCCACAGTCTGACCTTTTCATGTTCTTCCTTGGCTGCGTTGTTGTTTTTGCTATTGAATTTTAAGACTCTTTGAGCTTTTGTTACTAATATTCGAAAAATTATGTTGTATCCCAAATGTTCTTTTTTGAAAAATTATGTAATTCCTCAAGTTTAACAACTGACTTGTTTGTTTAAGAAAAATGAAGTGTCCTGTTTTTGATTCGAGGAAGACTGTGGCACCTTTGCCTGCTTCTTGTTACCACAAGCTGCAACTGTAGCCATAGCACATGGTGCTAAAATGATCGATCAAAGTGTTTAGACAAGTGTCAGCAGATTTATTCCCTACCGGAATGCTGTTCGTCAGGAAATGGTAAGCTCGTAAATGCCTTGCTAGTGTTATTTGTTTGAAGTTAAATGAATCATCCCTTTTGTAGGGACTTTTTTTTACTCCATTTTGGCATCCCTGCTTCCCAATGATTCATTTCATAGGTACATCGCACATTTTAATTCTTTAGTATGACCGTGCCTCACATACCGGAAAAAATATGTACATTCAATGCAGTTCATTTAAATTTCCCCAGCACATCATTTATGGGTTTTAATGTCCCTCTATCGTCACAGCCACTCGTTCTCAAAGGATCTGCTTTGTCAGCAGTGGTTTCTTTTAAAAGGTTATCAGCACATCATCATCAGAAGTGCTTGTGATCAAAGAGAAAATTTAGGGCAGCATAACAGGGTGGCTTCACATTACATATTACAAGAGGAACTGTATAAAGGTGGTGGTAAAAGTGCACATCTGCATAAACTGTTGTGGTTTGAAGCTGACACGCGCAAAGAAGAATAACCAGTGTTTTAGTGCTTTGCATCTAAATTACCTCAGTCACTTTACAAAACAGATAAGCTTTGGACTTTGGACCTTTTTGTGCATGTTGTATATCGGGACATATTATTCAAAACGCTCCGAAACTAAAGCAATTGAAGGAACTGCCATACTGAACAATGCATGTAACAAATTCTGTTATAGGATGCCTGTTCTTAGAGAAGGAAATGAATCGGTCCATTTGAACTGATTAAAGTGATGATGGGGAGGTCGTTCTTGGGACATCCTCCGCCTACTGTGTTTTGTACCTCATACCTCCTCCAGTCGCTGACAATGCTGTGCTGGTTTGGCTAGTGACAACATTGAGCGCTTTTGAAAGACCTGATTTCACCTCTTCACACCGCAGGAAAGGTAAAGTCTTGCTTGTTAAATGTGCCATAAATGGGTCTTTCTAACTTGCTTTAAATCAGTGGTTTCTGTTCCAAACTACTATATTAAAGTTTGAGAAGAAATTTGATATTAGGATTACTTGGTGTGTATCAAGGCTTGTTACTAACTGGGTATTTAACGGAGGTTGTTCATGCTAGAGTAGAAAAGCCTGTTTTACCATACAGCTTTTGAAAATGGAAGAAAATGAAAATGTAAATTGCATATGCTACTTAAAGTAAGAATACAAAGCACTTGCACGCTTATAAATAAAGGTTCCAAAAGGGGGTTTTCATAGTGATGCAATAAAAACATTTTGGGTTCCTCAAATAACTGTTCAGTGAGCTGTTTTTCTTACTCTGAAGAGCCTTCTTCCACTATAAAAAATGGAATGCAATGGAAAGTTTCCATGGATGTCTTCGAACCATAAATGCCAATAAATAACCTTTGTTTTTGGAGTGTACAGTATCATACTAAGCCAAGGTAATGCATGGCTTCCCAAAAGGATAGTTCACTCAAAAATTGCTTGCTTGCTTGCTTCTTCAAAAAAATATATACATTTTAAAAAATTCCCATCCCATACAATGAAAGTCATTGAGGTCCAATAAAACACTTCTTCAAAATCTCATCCTTTTGGAATGACTTGAGGGTGATTTTTTGCTATCCCTTTAAAAACTTTTGTTTTGTTGTTTGTTTCAAATCACTACATTTTCATCCAAAGCTTCTCATCTTTCTTTCATCAGGGAAGGACATGAATGCGTCTTTTCCAGAGCTCAGGGAAAACGTCTCCTGTTTGGGCTCCAATGACACCGATCACTTCAAACGCCTAGTGTACCCTGCTGCATACATACTCATTTTTGTCCTGGGACTAGCCGGTCACTCTTTATCTATCTGCGTCTTCTTCAGCCAATGGAGGAGCCAGAAGAGTTTAACTCCAGTCAGCCTGTTAATGGTGAACCTGTTAGTGTCAGACCTGATGCTGGTGTGCTCTTTGCCTCTGAGGATCACTTACTACGTGCTGAACTCTCAATGGCTGTTTGGTCACGTCGCCTGTCGTCTCATCTTGTACGTGTTTTACCTCAACATGTACAGCTCGGTGTATTTCCTAGTTGCCCTGAACATCTTGCGTTACCTGGCACTGGTGCGGCCGTACCTGTACATACGCTTACAGACCCATTATGTCACAGGCATCCTGTGTGGCCTCATTTGGGTCTTAATGGGTTTGGCCTGCAGTCCGCTGTTGTTCACTAAGAAAAGACATCATAATAACAGCAGCTCTCGATGCTTGGATTTGGCAGTGGACAGCGTGGACCACTTGCTCCTTATCAACAACGTTACGTTTCCGGTGGGCTTTGTGGTGCCCTTGGTGGTCATCATTTTCTGCTCCGTCTTTGTCGCAAAGCATCTTCTAAGGCCTAGTCCTGCGCTCGGTAGGACCAGACCTTGCAGGAAGAAGGCATGCGCTCTGGTCATCATCAGCCTTGGGATCTTTCTGGTGTGCTTTTTACCTTATCACGTAGTGCGGACGATCTTCTTGTCAGCTGAGAAGCATGTCAAGGTGAATGGATACGGAGATTCGTGTGACTATATTTTGGTAGTCCGTAAGGCTGCAGTTGTTGCGCATTGTTTGTGCACGGCTAACAGCTGTCTAGACCCTATCCTTTTCTTCTTTGTTGGGGAGAATTCCCGATCTTTCTTCTCTAAATGGACTGGAGGAAGAAAAAATAGCGCTTTTGCTGGAGGGAGAAACCCGGAGCAGGAAGAGTTACAGGTTTTGCAGAAGTAAATGCAACCAGGTTGAACAGATAACAAAGAACAGACCAGAAGTACCTCATTCTTCTGGGTAGATAAACAGATCTACGAAACAAAAAGGTCATGTTTTGACTGACTGGCATGGGCGTTTACACTTATGGTGTTTATAGAAATATTCTAGTGTCTATACAAGATGAGCTCAATCGACATAAATTTGATTGGCACATAAATTAATTTTGACTCGTCCCTGGGTTATAATGAGGCAATGGAAGTAAATTAGGCTTATTTAACAATAGTAAATGCTTGCTTGCTTGCTTTTTTCTTTCTTTTTGTAGGCCTAGTATAGTTACAGGATGTAAACAATATGCAGGTTAACATGATTTTAGTGTGTATAGAGTACTTTTTAACCTTTTCTGAGTAAAGATTAATTGAAATTAAGCCATGGCACAGCAATGCTGAATCCTAAAATCCTAAATTGACCCTAGCAGTTACAGGAGCAACTTGACAGCTCAAACAAGGGTTTTAACAGAAGAATAAAAGTGCTTCATAAAATTAAAAGCTTTAAATCCTCCAAAAAATTCTTCTATTATAATGGTACATTTAAGTCATGTAAAAAAGCAATTGCTCTGTAATTAAGAATTGCCTTTTCTTCTCGCAAATATGAATTTCCTGGAGGACTTGAACGCACCTTAAGTGCCTCGCCGTGACCTTTTTTTCTTTCGTGACGATCAACAATGTTGGTGGTGATGCAAGTAACTTGAGTTCAAATGACATTTTCAAAAAACTAGTAAAGTACTGTTTTTCACTTTTCGACAAAATATGAAAATTACTTTTTCAACTGAGTAACGCAAGTTACTTTTTCACATATATTGACCGCTCTCCTGTCCCCATGTTGAGAGAAAGAGGCAGAGGCGTTGCGTGCGCTGTGTAAACATGATGGGTAGTGTAGTTCTAGACTAAAAGTGAGCCTACATTTACTCATCTCAAATGCTCGAAAACATTCAGTATTTCTCAGAATGAATAAAAACACTGAAATGCAATCTCAGTTGTATTTAATCTGACTTAATTAACCAGTATCTTTGCTGCTGACCTTCAATGATCCAAGCTAACCATACTATTAAGCAAAAATTACTTTCGATTTAGAAATAAGAACGTTAAACCTCCTTCTCCTGTATCTTATTCTTCTTTAATCCAGAATGGCAGCACAGCTGAAAGGTTTGTTTGAGCTGTGCTCTCTACTGTACAGGTGTAAATATGCATTTCCTTCAGCTTGAGGCTTATTCATTTCACTTTTGGTGTGAAAGGGCCTTAATATTTGCCAAAAAAAAAAAAAAAAAAAAAAAAACAAGCAAGCCCAGCCAAGGTGAGAAAATGTAACTCAAAAGTAATGTAACGCATTACTTTTCATAAAAATTAATTGCAATGCATTACTTGTAAAAGTAACTTTCCCCAACACCAATAATCAACATGTCACCAGTGATGTCTATTGAGGCAGGTATATTCATTGATTTTATTGGAAAATATATTTATTTAAAGTTTTTGTTTTCCTACTTGCCTCCGTATTTAATTAAATCAGGCGGCAGACTACTGTCTTCTATTGGCTGCTTTGCATCGCTGCTCATTTTCATAAAGTTGGACTTTGCTCAACTTTTTAGCCTTGCCAGTGATCTGTTGCTGTAAATCACCTGCTTTCTGAAAAACTTTTTTTTATGAAAATCTTCAGTATTATGGTATTAAATGTTACTCAGGCTAATATTTAGGCAGCAGTTGTTTCCCTCATAAAGTGTGTGCATACTATAGCATATATTATGTTTTCAGTGTTTTATTTTCAATGTCTTAAAATTGTGTTGGACCTTTACTGAGCTTTCACATCTCTCTGTACATCTTTGGCACGTATCTGCACAGTCCCTTGTTGAAGTCTGTGTGATCAGGAAGCCTCAGGAAGTAGGCTACAGCAAGCAAATATATGGCTTCCTGTACACACCTGCTTCTCTCCCGGTCGCCACATTAAAACTGCGAACATTTCTCTCTTTAGCTTTACATTATGACATACTTTTTAAAGTCATGTGGTAGATGTCTGCGCTGTTTATTTTTCTCTCAAGGAAGTTGTGTGGTGCATATCAGTTGATATCATGCTCACATCTGCACATCCTTCCACTCTTCACGTTCGAAACACCATGGTCACAGTGAGTTCATCACAAATGCCTTTATGTAGATAGCAGTACAATATATGCCTATTTAAATAGTGGCATGGAAACAGTTTCCACAGTAATTGTTTTGTTTATACATCAGCAAAGTGTATGGTGAGGGGGGGGGGAAATACTGCTTCCTCTTTCATTTCATCCATAAATGGAAGTATTGTCACTAAACTGATGTTCTCTTAATGAAGCTCCTCCCAGTATGTTACATTCTGAGCATCCTGACTGAGGTACTTAAAAAACCCCAGAGTCCTGTGAGCTACAGATTCACAGCATTTTGGGTATATGCATTTTTTTTTGCAATAATGCACGCTATCTCTATAGATTAGCACGTTTTTGGTCTTCAGAGAAAGCTCAAAGGGCTAATACTTTTATCTTCTGAAATATTTATTCAAGAAACTGCAATATTAGTATCATGTGGATATTAACGGACCGAATTTAAACACCGTGTAACTGAAACCCAAATGGTTGCGCCCATGAGGGGGCGACCTGCTCACTGTAAAATAAAAGCGCTTTTTCTAGAAGCCTGATGTCTGGAGTCTTCAATTCATGAAAATCTTCTCTTTTAAAAAATCGTGTTTATAGTAATATTCATCAAGTGCTGTTCTTTACATGGAAAATGTTTGGTTGGTATCAGTGGTGTTTGAAGCACTTGCAGCACAGATATTTCATAAGTAGTTTCTGTAATATAGCAATACACAAGAAACTACAGGTCAGCTCTCTGCAACAGGTCTTCTAAACTGCGCAGGCTCGATCTTTTGACCATGGAAATGTTGTAAGAGTCAGACCTAAATATAACTAAAGACCACCCTCTTGACTTCTGAGAGAGCGCGTGCACACTTCGCTCTCATGTGAGGAGAGAGAGAGCGCGCGTTACTTCAGCAAGTGTCACACCAAAACAGCCAGAATAAGTTGAGAGTACGCCAACAGCGCTGGAAGATGGAGGTATGAAATCATTTACTGTGCTTGCGCTTCACACTGTTTGTTGTTGCGTTTTTTTTTTTTTTGTTTTTTTTTTTTTTTGTTCCTTCAAACTTTGTCAAGTTTATTTCCTATGCTGCTCATCACATGTCTTACTACAGAGTAAACAAAAACTTCTATTGCATTTCATGCCACGACATGATTCAAGACGTCAAAGCATAAACCATTTCTATACAATTATAGGTGTCATAGATATTACTGCATTCTGTCTTCAAACATATGTGGTCACTAGTGAAAAGCTTGTTTTGCATTTTTATAATTTAATACATTTTCATGACAAACGAACTGAAAAACCTGGAGTAAATGTTTAAAATATTTGCATTATTTTTATTTTATTTTTTAAAACGCCTCAACATTTGCTTTAATGGTTAAATCCGCATGAACTACCATGTGTGTTATGTTGAATCATAAAACTTTCATTTTCAGGTTTTAAATTAGATTTTGGATCTCAGATTTTAGTGACCCCACTGTACGCATTTATATTTTTTAGGTTATATATAGGTGTTTTTTTTTTTGTTTTTTTTGGCTTTTTTTAATGTGTAACAGTATGTTAGGGTTAAAAATAATTTGTTGCTAGTGCAGTTTTTAATTGAAATACCTAATGTTTCTACTACAGACAAATGAATGATGCTTTAAAATGCTTCTCAAAGTGTACTTTCTTGGTTGAGAGATGATAAATGGTTTACGTTCCACTTACTCTCAGCAGGTATTTGTCTGGTTCATATGTGAATTTAGAGTCAGTGGGTTAAAGATGAATAATAAAGCATAGCTGTGGCTATGTCATTCAGATTTGTCACCCCAGACCTCTATCAATCATGATTACATAAGCTTGTTTGCGGAGGCTGCTCTCATCAGTAGCGGTTTTGTTGATGTGTTGGTCTCAATGGCTCTTTAATTTGTGTTTTGACCAATGAATATTACTGCCTTGACACTGCCTCCCTTAATATGTCTCAAGTTAGAAAGAAAGTATGACTGGAATGGCAGCAAGCTAACTGACACAGGAAGTGGTGTAACCTCATCCGTATGACAGATTAAAATGGCGGGTTTGGATGGTGGGCCCACGTGCTTGTGTTTGTCTTCACGTATCTGCTTGTGCTTGCAGATTGGAGGGTTTTTGGCCACTGATTTCAACATGTAGTTTGTGATTATTTGAAAGTGACTGAAAGCTCGAACCACTCTTTTTGTGAATATTTTTGAATGACTGTATATGTTTGTTTTTGGTACTGGTAAACAAGGAGACAACCATTGCGGGATAATTTACGATTGTCATTTCTGAGTGCAACTGGTGACCGATGGCCAAATAGATAGATCCTATAGTGTCTTATGCATTGTGCCAACTTAGCAACTTTTCAGACCCTTAAGCCACAAAAAAGGGGTCTAGCAAGAAATCTAGTGCATTTTTGGACTGCTGGTTAACATGTAGTCAGTCACACTCTTTGTTGTCTGACAGGAAGCATGTAAATGAGAGCAGTTCATCGGACATTTGTCTATATATTTTATTAAAATACGCAGTATTTGAGAGAGAAAACTGATGTAAATTGCAGACGGTTGATGCATTATGTCATCTAGCAGCATTTAGCTTTTTGAGCAGCCTTTAGCTACTTTCCATTCAAAAATAGCGGGCAAAACTGGTAGCCTCTATATATTGCATGCCAATAAAGCTGCCATACATATTTTATTGACTTTGTAAATATCACAGTAGCGAAGCTACCTAAATAAAATCTCCAAAATAAATGCCTAGTAATCCATTTGTTAACATCTACTTATTTTTCAAAGAAACGAGTATTTCGCTAACAAACTATATTTCAAGATACACGATATGTTTGTTAAATTTGAATCAAAATATTTGGAGTTGATTCTTAATTCATCTTCATTTGTATGCAGTTCTTTTGCAACTTTTATGTTCGTGCAAATGGAAACATATTAGACATTTCGGGTTAAATGTTACTCATCACTGTAATTGGTGCTTTATCTCATTATATGTTTCTTATAACAGCTGATCATGTCGTATAGTGTGTTATTAAACAATATTATAGCATAATTATTAAGACTAAGTTTAATGTGCCTCTTGGGAACTGAGTGTATAACATACAAAATTGCATATGATTCTATTGTCTCGTTTGAGAAAAGACTTTGTGGTCAGGAGAAGTGTGTGTTTACTCAGATATGCGGTGGCAAATTGCACAAACATTGAGCTTATGTGTGGGGAAAAAAGGAATATATTACAAAATAAATAGGCTTCTCATCTTGATGTATTATGATCATAAACTTTTGCATATTTTAGAAACCATTCTCTGTGAATACAATCTGAGCTGAGCCACACTTAAAGTTGATTTAATCCTGCCATCAAAGAATGTATCTCGGCTGATGGCTGCTATAAGAGTTGTGAAGTCAGGATTGACTGCATTTCTCGGTCGTATTGACTCTCGGAGCGTTGTACCGCATGGACTTCTGGATATTTAAGTTGATTATCTACTGAATGTCAGCTATGTGAGCATGCGGGTCAGTGTCAGTCCCACCTCGGCAGCTGTTAGGGCGACGGCCCTCGCTTTTCTGAGCTTTACGCAACCACACAGTTTACTCATAGATGACAAAAGAGATTTGGAGAAGGGAAATGTTATTGCAACATGACATTAACTGACTGCAACAAATGGCGTCCTCAAAAGATTTTTGTTTGATATTTGTACTGAAGAGTGTTAAAGGATTTGTTCACTTTAAAATGAAAATTACCCCAAGATTTACTCACCCTCAAGCCATCTTATGTGTAAATGACTTTCTTCTTTCTGATGAATAAATATTCGGACGCGTGAACGAGAAACGAGTATGAAGCTCTATCATAAGTGTACTCCACACTGCCTTCTAAAGCGAAGCGGTGCATTTGTATAAGAAAAATAAACATAGTCAACAAATAAAGTCAAATATCAAGCTTCCGCCAGACCGCATTTTGTAATCAACTATTTCATCATTTAAATAGGGATGGCGTAGGACGTAGCGTAAGCGTTTTGAACTGCGAGAGTTCTTTCTTCCCAAGTTAAATGCACAAGGCGAGATATTTTACTTTATAATTTGTTAAATACGGATATTTTTCTCACACATGCTTCGCTTCAGAAGGCCTTTATTAACCCTCTGGAGCAGTGTGGAGTACGCTTATGATGGATGGATGCACTTTTTTGAGCTTCATACTTGGATGCGTCACAATATTTATTAATATAATTCAGATTGTGTTCATCCGAAAGAAGAAAGTCATATACATAATGGGATGGCTTTAGGGCGAGTAAAGCTTTGGGTAATTTTAA
The DNA here is from genome assembly GCA_037194245.1 of Opsariichthys bidens. Taxonomy (NCBI): domain Eukaryota; kingdom Metazoa; phylum Chordata; class Actinopteri; order Cypriniformes; family Xenocyprididae; genus Opsariichthys; species Opsariichthys bidens. The sequence goes on from CM074294.1 coordinate 7,753,294, forward strand.
TTTTAAAGGGAAGTAATCTTTCAAGGAAAACGATCATTCGTTGCGTCATAAAGAACTTACTGAACTCTGTGCTGGGAGACTGTGAGAGCATATGGGTGTGAACTTGTCCCAGCCACCCTTCAAAATTCAGGGACATGACTTCATTTGGAGTATTAGCAAATGATGTAAATGCTCGGTGCAGCTGTGACCAATGACCATTTCTTTTCTGTTGCATGTTTTATAAAAGCGTTGTTTGGTTTACAGTGGCATCACTGTTAGGTGATGGCCGGTCCAACCAAGCAGACCTCATAGATGTCAGATAATCGCAAGTGGAGGCAGGTTGTCCTGTCACAGGATGTGGACGTCTGTGCCGCTTTAGATGAAGTCATTACATACTCCTGGAACACTGAGTGATTGATTCAAGACTTGGACCGTGATGGGATATGGGTGTGAGGTGGAGTCCATCATCATAACTCACTGACTCACACCAGAGTGTTTCGCGAAAGCTCGACTTTTCCAACACACCTTCCACTCCAGATATTCTGAGCCAGAACATGAGGTCATAGTACTGAGGAACTTCTGGCTAGAGATCACTCTAGAAGAAAGTGATTGTCCTCGATCTCTGTTGCAAATTGTAATGGAATGGAGGATTAGGCTTTAAACATACTCTACATACAAGTGTGTGGTATTTTTGTACATAAAATGCATTACTGTGGCGGTGACTAACCTCAAGTCAGTGTCATTTACAGTGTTATTATTCAGGTATCTAGCTGTACACATATAATTATTTTAGCTAACTTTAAGCAAAGAGGTCAAGTCAGCTGGTAGATTTCTTTCTGTTGACTGCCATTTAAAAGTGGCATATTTTTTTTATTTTTTGCAAGTAACATAAATAGTAAATATTTCAACATATTATAGAAAGATTATATAGATTTCTGCAAGTGATTGAATTTGTATTTATTTTGTATTTTGCTGAATTATTTTTACTTTATTTTCTGAAAGGGATAGCTCTTGCCTCCTGACATATTTTGAAAAGCAGTTAATGCAGGTGAAAATGTCTGTGATCATAGCATTCCATAGAGCATGCTTTGGGCCTATGATGGAAAGGCTCTGTCTTTTCTTTCCTGTTCGTCTTTTCCCAATAGGGCACATGTTTCAGTGTAAATTGAATCATGGCTGCTTCCTCATGTTCTTCAATTCTCTGACATACAACAGATTCTTTGTGGGACACTAATAAGATTCTGTTTTCCACTGCCTGGGTTACAATCAGCATTGTGTGTACTGGTTGACTTCTAAAATGTGGAGGGTGTTTGAGTTTGCTTTTGGGGGGGTTAAGTCTAATGAAGTTAACGTTTCAGACTAGTCACATGTGATGGAGCAGATGGAACGCAACATAGATGAAAAACAATACTTAATAATAAAATGTAAGTGTGGTTATATTAGTATAGTATTTATATTAAAAAAAAAACAGGTTACATCATAGGCTCACTAGTCACTACTGTTTAAAAGTTTGGGGTTGGTAAGTTTTCAAAGGGCTTGGTCATCCAAAAATAAAAAAAAATCACGTCAATTTATTTTTATTTTTTTTATTGGACTCACCCTCATGTTGTTCCAAAACTATTGTCTGTTCACGAGAACAGACATTGTTACATGAATGTGCATAGGATATTAATATTTTGTTAATAAAGTGGAAAAAAAAATGTTAGGATTAAACCACTGGCGTCACATGGATTACTTCTACGATGTCTTTACTTTCTTTCTGGGGCTTGAAAGTGGTAGTTGCATAGGCTGTCAGTGGAGGGACAGAAAGCTTTCAGATTTCATTAAAAAGATTTGTGTTCTGAAGATGAATGTTTGGAACCACATGAGTAATTAATAACCGAATTTTCATTTTTGGGCGAACTAATCCTTTAGTGTTTTTGAAAAAGTATCTTATGCTGCATTTTTCTTATTTTAAAATGTCCTTTTTTTCCCTATGATGATAAAGCCGAATTTTTAGCAGCCAAATAAAAATCTTTTATTACATTATAAATGTTTATACTGTCAATTTAGATCAATTTAATGAATCCTCGATGAATAAAAACTTTTAAATGGTAGAGAAATAAGTATTACAATAATATAGTAAAGTGCATATTTGTTGTAGTTATTATCTGCAATTACTGTAACAAACTGAAATTGGGGCTTTTGCTTTTTAAATTGTTACTAGAAAATGAATTCTTTTCACAGATTTTTTTGTCTAATTTTCTTATTTTATCTTTTCATATTTTCTCAAACACCACTTGAACCAGTTGAAGAGGAAATGCAGACGAAATACCCCAGAGTCCCTGTTACTTAGATGTTTTTTTTTACACATAACTGCTCCCACACTCATGATGGCCTCATGTTTAATGAACTGATTCCTGCTCCAGCGCTGCAGCGGGGTTAAAAACGAGTGTCATCATGAGCGTGCCTGTTTCCGAGATCAAGAAAGGATCATGCTGATTTGATTACATTCGTGCTGTTTGTTGCGTTGTTTAGATGTCATCTGACTGCTGACAACTGTTATAAAGGAATTTGTTTTTGTTGCTTACCACAGTGTTGGAAAAACTTTGAGTGACGACTGCAACAGTGATGATGTTCAGCGGTCATCTTTGCAGGTGTGTGTGTTGTGTGTGCAAAGCACGAGGCGCACACACATATGCAGTAAATCTCACCACCCACTGGGTCTCAAGGGAAAAAGCTGCCCGCACCCTGCCTCAAATGAGTAGTAATAAGCTCAACACCCTGTACTTAGCATGTAACACCCTGTACACAGCACATGCATTAAACTGTTCAAAAGTAAAGACCACATCATTTGTGATTTATTTTCATATTTTTTCCTCTGTAAATATTCCCACATAGTAGAGCAGAAATACATGCTAACAGTGGCAAATTATGTTTACATTTGCATAATACAATTCTATAATATGCTGAATCTTCAAATATGTGATTGTAAAGGGGAACTGGATCAAGGAAATCAGTGTTCTGTCAGTTGTTGTTGTTTAAAATAGCAAGCATGCTCTTACGTTGCATGTCAGGCATGGGAGCGGTGCAGTCTCTGGGGCAGGTCCTCATCGTCTTCCCATGTTGTTTTTGGCTGTTAGCATAAAATTGTTAATTTGTCAGTGACACTAAGAATTTCAATGAATGTTTCTTGGGGGTCACACTGGAGAACACTTTCTCAGGCTTGGGTCTGCGGTGAACTGCGTGGCAAAATAAGTGTGTTGCTGCATGAAATGTGCTAAACTGCTTGTATCTGTTTTTACTTATGAGTAATATTTAGTTTTCCTGTAACAGAATGCTGGACAAAACAAAAAAACAAAAACGGAATATCAAAGTTTGAGGGATGCAGTGATATACCAGTGAATCCTAAACATGCCTAGATTTAAAATAGCAACAAGAATTTTCACAGAACAAGCTTTTTTTTTCCCTTCTTCAACTTGGGCACTAAATAGGGCGAATGATGTCATGATGAGATGGAATGCTTTTATCTTAAAGAGGGCTGGATCTAGTGGAGCTGGAACACATGGGCAGCAGACACAGGCATGATTGAGAGAAGGATGGGGAAAAGAGGCCCTTTAAACAGAGGTCTAAATGCTTCAAGTTGCCAGGTGTCTTATTCGGCCATTTTAAGCAGGGGCATCATGTACCTATTTTGATTTTATAAGGGCTACCAGGCTCATTTAGTGTGTGTTAACACTTGGCAAGTTTAGTTCGATTAAAATGAACTCTGGTGTTCTCACCAAACCGAACCTGGTGCACACCGAACAAGCAGACTGAGCTTCACTTTTTCGGGGGATCTCAATCCGCTTCCAAATGAACTCTGGTGCGGATCAACTGAAATTTGAACCCGACATGGACCGAAGACATCTAAATGAACCAAAAGCAGGACATGATATCACAAGATGTGACACTAAAAAGGACAGAATGTTCAGGAATGTAGTCGCGATGTTGCCCAGTACAGGCGTCAAAACCGTGTCTCCTTGCAGCAGATCTTGGTTTGTGTGCAACGGAGGAATTCCTGGTGCTGTTTCGACTTTAATAAGCTTTCTGTGACTTCTTAGCTAGTAAAAATACCATCATATGTACACACATACAACAAGTGCATTTAGCTTAGCACAGCATTTTTGGGTGGGATATTTGGTAAGTTTAGTGTAAAATATATGTCATAAAAGTTTTGGCAAGTTTTAGTACAGTAATAAAGATTCTGGTTCAAATCCCAACCTAATATACTTACATATTAAGAGAAATATAAAAATATATTAAAACAACACCATTGTGAGTGTGGTATTGCTTTTATACAACATATAATATTGAGAAACATACATTTTACACAGTATTAGTTTTTTACTTCAAACGAATCCATAGTACAATCATTACACCACAGTGTGTGGCGTTTCATTCCTAAATGAATCAGTGTTTCTGAATGAATATGATTCAATGATACACTCATAAAGACACTTTGTTTGCGGATAAATCAGCGTTTTTGAACAATTAAATGATTCACTTATCAAGAAACCTCCTTGTTGAGTTCAATAAATATAAATTAGTGGAATAAATCAGTGTTTTTAAAAGAATCTGTTGAGTGAATGATTAAATGACTCATTTGTATGGACAGTCAGTAACTCTGAACTGGTTGCTGTGTAGCCTATTTATCATAATAAAATAAATAAAACATCATATTTAATAATAAAAATTATAATTACAACTGAATTAGCCAGTGAACATCACACATTTTCAATGCATCATAAACAGCAGCTTTAACATTTTGGGATGATGATGATGAAAAATTGTCTTTTAGGCAACCTGGTGTACCAGCGAATTGTGCAAAATTTCAAATGGAAATGGCGCGTCCTTCCTGTTTTTGACTTTTCATATATACATCAGCTCAGCTTAAGTTGCCTCATCATTGTATAATCAACATCCTGTACGATATAGACTGCATGCAGCTTAGTGATGGTGGGTTCCCACAAAGCTTGGTGACTGAACGCTTTGATGGCAAACAGTTGTCTGAGTCCATAGGCATTGCTTCACCCCCAAAATACCACATTCTGCTATCTCTCTCAACAAGGCCAAGTAGTTTCCCTTCACTGATAGTGAGACTGCTAATGGTCATAGATGGAAGCCTGTGGATGGAAGAGCCTGAGAAGGAGATGATAACAGCGGGCTGAAGTCATTCCCAACTGAGCCTGTGTCCCCCTGAGGATAGTTGCATGGCTCAAAAAGCTCTTTTTCAATGATTTCTTATGAAATACACTCTTTTTTTCCACTTCGCTCTTATGAGTGCTCACGACTCTCGTGGTTTCCTGTGGTGAAAAACAAGACTTTTCTCAGCCTTCTCTGTGAAAGTCAGTTTTACAGAACTTGTAATGAGAAATACTAGATAATACGTTACTAGAAAATTGAAAAGTAAAAGCTGGACTAACATCCTCAAATTGGAGCTGTATATAGTGCAATATAGTGTGTTCTCCTACATTTTAAGAAAATTTGTTCTAGATGAAGATGGGCGGAGCTTTCATAACTATTCAATTGATTTTGAAGTGCTTTGGTTCAAAATTACAGATAATAAATCAAAAAAGAAGGGGACATTCTCATTCATACACTCACATTTTTGTATTTCAGGAGCATTCTGTTGTTAAAAAGCGTTCTGTGGCCGAACTAGCTGGAAAATTCAATTGTCCAATACCCCATACTACAGATGCTGAAGTGGTGAGGTTTCATATTGTATGGTCACATCCTCTCAGCTTTCGCACTTCAAATTCCTAATGTGTCCCATCTCCTTTTTCTGGACGTTTACAAAGTTTGAACTTTGCTTAGTTTGCTATTGCTTGATTGTTGTTGTTTTGTATTTTTCATTTTGTCTTCAGTTTTCCTGCTCTTTCCTACAATGAAATTTCCTTTAAAAACAGTTAACCCTTTGTTTTGACAAAAAAATAAGAAAAGGCGTGAATCTTTACAAAAAACAAAATCAAAAGAAACAAAACCCACAAATTATAATATGAATGACATTAACATTAAAATATGTGAGGTTAATTATCCAAAGCAAATTAATAGGAATGTACTTCTATTAAGATCTCTATACTGGAATTTAGCATAACGGTACTTAAGTCAAGAGTTTATGATTTTGTAGCACAGACCTGTTACCTGATACCCTGTGTGTACATTTCAATGGAAAATACAGGGGATTTTCTTGGTTAGTTTATCCCCCTTCCCCTATATTTCAGACAAGGAAACAAATTTCCCTGTCTGATTCTTTGGAAAACTTCCATGTGTATTTTTGGATTCATGCCACCCAGATTTTTTTTCCCTATGAATGTGTGACTCTTGTTATAGCTTAAGGCTTTAATGTTGAGACTTGTTTTGAAAATCCTCATGTACTGCTTGGCACAGTGTCATTCTATCACGTAGGAAACAGATACCGAAGCAAGGGGTACTTAAGCACAGATATTAATAAGAGCGATCGTTATGCAGTGCAGAAATACTACAGGTGACAGATGGGTTATCTTGTTTTTACTGCGATCTTCCTGCTTTTTTCCCCTCTTAAGCGCTGTTGCTCACTTTAGTAACATTTCTCAAACATTTCCTCATTCTAAACTATCAAGTATAGTGTTTTTTGTTGTTGTTTTTTGGCCAAAGTGTCCATTTCAACCAAATTTGAGCATATCATCAAACATGCTGTTTGTCTATAATGTTTGATCTAGTCAGGTTTAATATTAATTTAGATGTGGTTGTTTAAAATATTTGTGTACCTTTATTTTTTTAATTTAGTTTAAAATCTTTATTTATTTAATTTTACATATGTATTTAAAAAAATATTAATTATTTTTCATTTGTTTTTGTTGTATTTTTAAATATTAAATATTCTATTTCATATAGATTTCTATTTTTTTATTCATTGAATTTCTCATTTTTATTTATAGTTATTGTTTTTAAAATATAAAACTATTTTACAAATTTTCATTCACTTCTATTTATTTATTTAACTCTTATAGAGTATTAGTAGAGTATTAGTAAACTGCATGTCTGCTTAATATCTGCTAACGCTTTAATTTGACGGTCCCCAACAGACATTCTACTGACTATAAGTAACTTTGTAACTACATGTCAACTTATTCTACTAACCTTAACAGTCTACTAATATTCTAATACTGTAATGATAGTTAGTTTGACATGTAGATCCAACATTACCTATGATCAACAGAATGTCTGAAGGGTAAAATAAGGTGTAACCTTACATTATTGAAAACTAGAATTCTCTGGAAGTATTTTGGTGGTCGTACATGTTTAAGCATGTGGATCTGAGCTCTTCTTTTGTTCCAGAACAAGCCTGTGAGAAGGAGACCCCCACGCTCGCTCCCGCTGCCTGCGAATAATGATGCTGGTCACGGCCAAGATGAGGTGAGAGGTTCAGGGAGTTGAATTAATTCATTTATTTTAGTTAAAATACTATCCTTAGTTAAATGCATAAAAAAAATTGTTTATAACTATTACCTCAAATCAAAATATTCAATGTTTCATAGCAATGAGAGTTTCAAAGGAGAGTTTCACAGCTATTCTAATATAAGCAGTTCTAATATAAACCATCAGTACTGATCCTGAAAAGTATTCATGTTTATGTAACTCTTTTTTTTTTTTTTTTTATCAGAAAGGAGCTGAGACAGTATTACCCAGGAAGAACAGAAACTCTGCTCTTATTGAGAAACTGCAGGTTTGCTGTTCACATGTTTCCTAATCTCATACAGCAGTGTTTCCCTCTAGTGGACAGAGGTCCGTATTGCTTTAGAAGAGCCATATCTTAAGTGATTTTCCATCTCATTTCACACAGGCCAACCTTGCGCTGTCTCCTACGGGGCCATTGCCCTTCACAAAGAGCCCAGGGGTGTTGAAGTTACCGGTGCCGTCCTTTTCTCCCGGCTCTCCCAGCAGCCCCTCTAGTCCTCCTGTAATTGTCACGCCCAAACAGGAGGAAACTCCTACCAGCTTTGAGGATCCCTCCGAGGGAGCGGTTCTTAAAAGCATCATCAAGGTTTGAGGCTTTACATCGTTTCATGTCAATGAATTGAAACCATAGACGGTGAGAAAAGATGGATGAGAAAATTGAAGCCAAAATATCCCATAAAGGGTCGTTGCCGATTATTTGGTCTGCGCAATAGTGATCCTGAGGTTCCCGCCCAAACTCCCGCTCCCACAGGCTCCCACAGACTCCCACAGATGATGTTACACCACACTTTTAGCATCAGATAGCTAACTAAAACTAAATCAACTGGAAAAACAAAAACTATGGCTATATGATAAGAACTACCTACATTGACAGAAACCATCTTTAGAAAAAAAGTCTAATAGGATTTTTTAGTTTGGCTCACATCCAGTTCAATAGGGAGGAATACCCTATTACATAAAGGGGGCGGGGTTTATCGAAATGCTTTGGCTTCACTTTTCAGGACTTGATTAAAAAGAATAAAATTGGTGCTGTATTTTAATTCAAACGTTTGTTTGTTTTTCTCTCCGCAGGGTAGAGCTCGACATTCCATCAAGCGGCGCCCACCATCTCGCCGACACAGGAAGTCTAGTGCAGATGAAGAGGTGGATAAAACAGCCTCAGACACTCTTGAACACACGACTCCAAACGGGCACGAAGGAGATGTGTTTGAAGAACAGAAGACATCACTAGACACAGAATCTCTCTCCTCTAAAGAACAGATTGAGCAGGAAACCAAATCGGCAGATTCAGAGAAGGTGGAACCAGACGGAGAAGTGGAGACTGTGACTTCAGAAAAGAAAGAGGTAGAAGAGAAAGAAGAGAAGGCCGAACAAGAGCTAAAAGAAGAGAAGGCCGAACAAGAGCTAAAAGAAGAGAAGGCCGAACAAGAGCTAAAAGAGGAGAAGGCCGAACAAGAGCTAAAAGAGGAGAAGGCTGAACAAGAGCTAAAAGAAGAGAAAAGTGAGGCTGAATTACAGCTGGCTAGCAGTACAGAAGAAACACATGAACAGCCAGTCACAGAAAGTCATAGAAAACCTCAGGCAGAACCTGACACAACAGATGAGAAAGAAGAGGAACAGAAAGAAGATGAAGTAAACCATTAGAACCAGGTGAGTGGGTGCTTTATGTGAGCAGTTACACATTCGGCTCAAGTATGGAGGAAGCAATACTGTAAAAAAAAAAAAATGCTGGGTTAAAAACAAACAGAGTTGGGTTGAAAATTGACACACCCAGCGGTTGGGTTAAATATTTGCATGTTGCATAACTATTGTTTAAAAATTACTGTATTGCTTGCTTAAAATAAACCCAAAGTATGTTGGAAATGAACCTTTATTAATATGTTTAATAACCACCTAAATTCATTTTAAGCCAGCCATATAGTAATTTGTCAACAAAAGTTGGGTTAAATAAAATTGGCCAGCACGTTGGGCAAATTAAACCCAATCACTGGGTTTGTCCATTTTAAAACCAACTTGGGATGTTTTTAACACAACATTTTTTAGAGTAAAGGATAATAAGACACTGAAATTTCAATGTTCACTACAAGTTATCACGCAGTTATCACACAGACTTGTTTCATTTGATCTAATTTCTATTTTCCAGGGATTTAAAGTCTCTAAATTGAGAAAAAGGTCAAATCAACTGGCTCACACCGAAGAACTCCCTTAAACTCACTCCTTAACCAAAGCAAAGACATTCGGAGAAGATGAAACAATGTGAATAACTTGGTATTAGACATCTGAGTCGTTTGAATGTGGAAGTGAAGCAGAAAATAGCAGTATTTTCCCTCCTGTACAGTTGTGTTGATATTTTGATAATACCTTTGTTCTGAGCCGCTTGAATGAATTTACACATAAAATTTGGTTTGAGATATACTTTTTGTATAGAATTATTTGTCTCCACTAAAGGACATATTTTTTATTCTGTTTGTGTTGTTCATACACTGTAAAAATGAATTGTTGCTTTACCTTAGAAAAGTAAGTTACCTGGCAGCCTTAAAATGTTGAGTGAATTGAAATGAAAAATTTGAGTTAATACAATAAAGGCGATTGGTTTAATCAACAGAAACTCAAAATATCATGTTGTCTGAACCACATTAATTATTTAAGTTCATTTGACAGAAGAATTTTTTTTTAAAATTTTTTACTTTGTAGCTGTATTCCTAAAAGTATGAACAGTTGATCTTGTGATTTTGAGACTTGCATCAACATGGAAATATGAAAAAAAAAACCCACCTTATATTGGAAAATACTGTATTCTCATTGTACTGTTGCATGTAAAACAAATACTGAAATTAAATATGTGCTTATAATAGTTTAAGAGAGATTCATTAAGATGAAACATTCTGGTTCTAGAAGTCCTATTCTGCTAAAGGTTTTGATAGGAAATTCCGCTATTTTGCTTCCCTCATTAGTGGCCAAAATATTTGCCAAAAATACACAGTGATTACTAGTCATCTGATTATATATTTTCACATTCCTCTATATCACAATGCATTCAAAGACATGGTCTAGTATAGATGGCAGACTATGCCAATACATCTGGGGTTCTCAGCCTGGGGATCCACTATAGAGTCTCAGCACAATGGGGCATATGTATATATATACAGTACTGTGCAAAAGTTTTAGGCAGGTGTGAAAAAATGCTGTAAAGTAAGAATGCTTTCAAAAATAAACTTGGTAATAGATTATATTTATCAATTAACAAAATGCAAAGTGAGTGAACAGAAGAAAAATCTAAATCAAATCCATATTTGGTGTGACCACCCTTTACCTTCAAAACAGCATCAATTCTTCAAGGTACACTTGCACAAAGTCAGGGATTTTGTAGGCATATAGTTAGGTGTATGATTAAACAATTATACCAAACAGGTGCTAATGATCATCAATTCAATATGTAGGTTGAAACACAATCATTAACTGAAACAGAAACAGCTGTGTAGGAGGAATAAAACTGGGTGAGGAACAGCCAAACTCAGCTAACAAGGTGAGGTTGCTGAAGACAGTTTACTGTCAAAAGTCATACACCATGGCAAGACTGAGCACAGCAACAAGACACAAGGTAGTTATACTGCATCAGCAAGGTCTCTCCCAGGCAGAAATTTCAAGGCAGACAGGGGTTTCCAGATGTGCTGTCCAAGCTCTTTTGAAGAAGCACAAAGAAACAGGCAACGTTGAGGACCGTAGACGCAGTGGTCGGCCAAGGAAACTTACTGCAGCAGATGAAAGACACATCATGCTTACTTCCCTTCGCAATCGGAAGATGTCGAGCAGTGCCATTAGCTCACAATTGGCAGAAAACAGGAGAGCGGTACACGAATGAGTGTCTGCAGGCAACAGTGAAGCATGGTGGAGGTTCCTTGCAAGTTTGGGGCTGCATTTCTGCAAATGGAGTTGGGGATTTGGTCAGAATTAATGGTATCCTCAATGCTGAGAAGTACAGGCAGATACTTATCCATCATGCAATACCATCAGGGAGGCATCTGATTGGCCCCAAATTTATTCTGCAGCATGACAACGACCCCAAACATACAGCGAAAGTCATTAAGAACTATCTTCAGTGTTCAACATCATCGAGTCTGTCTGGGATTACATGAAGAGAGAGAAGCAACTGAGGCTGCCTAAATCCACAGAGGAACTGTGGTTAGTTCTCCAAGATGTTTGGGCCAACCTACCTGCCGAGTTCCTTCAAAAACTGTGTGCAAGTGTACCTAGAAGAATTGATGCTGTTTTGAAGGCAAAGGGTGGTCACACCAAATATTGATTTGATGTAGATTTTTCTTCTGTTCACTCACTTTGCATTTTGTTAATTGATAAATATAAACTATTAACATGTCTATTTTTGAAAGCATTCTTACTTTACAGCATTTTTTCACACCTGCCTAAAACTTTTGCACAGTACTGTATATATATATATATATATATATATATATATATATATATATATATATATATAAAGGAAATTTGTTTTTGTATAACAACAAAATATGTATTGCATAAAACGCAAAAACAATGATGTCTGGGTAGATATTTCTGAGAATTGCTGCTGTTTGTGAGTAATAAATTGTTTAAAAAGTAAGGCTATCCAGTAATTGTGAACAACTGGAAAGGTCATATACATCTATTGTCATAAAGAGTGTAAAACTTGAAAAACATTTGGTTCTTGAAACATCTAGAATTACAAAATAAATTATTTTAATTTTATAATTTTACTTAGTTGTTTTTAATATATTACCAAATAGTTTCTGTAAATATAAAGGCTGAAAACAAGCAGTTTGGAAAATAGGGGACCTTTGAGTCAAAAAGAACCATTCAAATGTTGCTGAAGCGATTAATTTCTCTTATAAAATCTGTTAATCGGGACATTGACAAGCTCAAGCTCCCAGACCTGTTCTCATCTCGGGCATCAGTGCTGACCTCATGGAAGCTCTAGTGAGGGACAGATTACCATTTAAATAGATCAGTAAGCATGTATTTTTTTTTTGTTTTAATATTTACCTTGAACTCTACTACAGACTAGACTTCACAATGGCACAGACCCAAATATCATACTGCTTTTAAGTCCTGAAAGGATTCATTACTGTCCTGTAATGGCACTGAGATTAATTAATGATTTGAATTAGAAATTCAAGGTCAAGGGAGGAAGGATTACGGTGTTTCCTAATCAGGCTTTTACAGAGATACTGCCAGGCTCCTTGGTTTGTCCTGATTGCTAATATTGTCACAGCAAGGAATTACATAAAAGCACGATATGACACTAATGGGATAACAATCATTGCAATGAGAAAATGATATTATGCGACTATTAGGGTGAAGTATAGCCTGTTCACGTTTTGCTCTAGTACTTATCTGACTGCACGTTAAATGTGTTATCATTTACATATAAGAATTATTAATAATCGGCATAGTATTACTGTTGATACTGCTTATAAAAAGATAAATAATACTGACATCCTCCTCTTGCATACTGCACACGTGGTCATCTTCACTGGCCAGAGCTGATGTGCAAAAAAAGTTGTCACGATTATCATATAACTAGTAACAAGTATCATATTTCATATCAAGTTATGTCTGCATCTGTTGTTCCTTACACCATTCATTTGTTAAATTGTTCAGTTCCACCATGTCACGTTTAACAGAATCACTCCTACTAATCCCAACGTAGAACAATGATCTTAATTTGCAGGTGGCCCTTTAGAAATGGCAGGAAATTAATGAGTTGAGAGGTTCAGGCTAATGCCCACAATACTGGTTTGAGCTAATGATCACAGTCACTTAATCTCATTTACTGTAGTGGATACAAACCACCTTAAGACCCTAATGAAGAGCCCGGATCTGCCTCGTCACTTTCAAGTGAGAAAAGTAAGTGATCTAACTGGCAAGTGCTCAAAAAACGGTGGGAGAACGTCAGGTCATGAAGCCAATAGCATTTGCGATGAAGTTTTATGCGACTCCATTAACCATAAACCGCAAAAGACATGCATTCTCACCTTTTATATATATTTAATTCAGAGAGCATGGTATATACACTGACAGAAAATGAAATTGTTCCCACCTGCAACTATAGTGATTGTACATTCGCTATTATCACTCAACCGTTTGTTTTCTCGTCGCTTTCAAACTTAACAACATTTGCTGCTGATTTTTGTTTGTAAAACTAAAAATATTTCGCTATTTTATCCTTTAATTCAATCATCTTATTTACATTAAAAAAAATCACGTTAATTTATAGATAAAAACATAATTCCTAAAATAAAATACCTAGATGAAGTGTAATTTTAAGAATGCATATTTCTACCATATTAGTTATTTGTTGATATTTGAGCTTTTTTATTTATCCATATTGACAGATATTTACAGTTTTTCTGTTGGTTTTTATTTCTCAAAACAGAAGGTCTCTGAACAGTTAGTTTCTTGCTCACGTCAGATTTGTATTTCTTAGTGATTTAAACCATTTGCATGTGTTTTGGCACGTGTGTGAGAGTAAGTACAATTGTCTACAAATAACTAAATGCACATAGCTTGTTGATCAAAACATCGTGTGAGCCATTGCATGCACAATGATCCATTCAGTTAATAAAATCTGTCGGACTTCTGTGTATATCACATTAATGACATGGAATATTTGTGATGTCTGCTGAATCGGTAAATGGCCTGCCATTGTAATGAAATAGGAATAACAATCTTACCAATCAACCAATCAAGTTTGGAGTCGGCTATATGTAATTTTCCCTGCACAATCACTGCCGTTTTTGAACATGGAGGAACGTTTAAATCCCTAAACAGCTACAGCAGTTTGAGATTTCCCTTACCTCACCCTTAAACCCACCTATACCATTAAACCTGTCCCTTACCCGTATCCCACCTCGGTAGAAGCGTGTGTCAAGTGCTTTACAATAAAATATGAATACAATAATTTTACTGTACTTATTTTTGATGTAGGTACGTAGCAGATATGGACACCTAATATAAAGTGTGACCAAATGTCCATTTTATTTTTGTGTACTCTAGTAATGACTTTTCCTATTAAATTTTTCCTACTGCTGAAATCTGTATCTAAAAAGCTCAGTGACATTATTGTATGGTGTAGAAAACACATGCAGTTTGTATATAACAAATATGCATTTCCATGGTGAAAAAAACATCTGAACATTTTGACCAGCATCGGCTCACACAATGACAAAAACACTTTTCATTTTGGTGGAATTGGCCAATTTACTGAGACAAAAACTAGGTTTTGAAGCATGAAATAAATGTTTTGGGTGAGTAACTACATTTTGCAGACATGATGTTCGCAAACATTTTGATTGACAGGCGATCTGACCAATCATAACCCTGAATCTACCATTTTGTCTGACAAAGCAGCCAGAGGAGTTAGTAGATTAACATTGGTGAACTTAAACTTGAAAAATTGTGCATACTCACATCTTTCTGCTGTTGAAACAACATTCCTTCTGATGTCCATTCATGTTTATTTGATGCTATAAATGAACTAGTTTGAAGAGATTTTCATGAGCTACAGCAATCTGTGATGAGCCGCTATACAGTATTTATTGTTTAACCTTATTTATAAAAAAAAATACGATATATTAAATAAGAAACTGTTTCATAAGTCTGTCGACGCATTGTCAGTGTCCTCTTTGAACATGACTTGTCGGACATAGCAACAGTATCTAAAGGGGGCGGGTCTTTGCGAAGGTCAATTGAACTTACAGTTTAGAGAATGTTTAGACTGTTTTGAGAAATGTGCCAACGCGAACTGTAATAAGTCATCACACAAAGTTAATAATCATTCAAAGCACTAATAATGTAATAAAACTTCAAATCTCAAAATGAATGTCCATTTTTTCTAACTATATCAGTTTATAATCCTGATTATAATTATTATTTTTTTGTATATTTAGTAATATAATATGGCAAGGAATTGTAATATCTACCATTTATTGATTATCGGCCATGACGTAATAAAAAATTAATTTGGGTTGCTAGAAATGTATCACCCCTATTTAAATTTGAGACTTATTTTGTGAAAATAAGAATGATTTAAAGTCTGCCTTGAGAGATACTGTTAGACCTCAAAAAAGTTCAAAACCCGTAACAATCCCTTACTGAGAGGTGGCCTCTAATGCACTACAATGACCGTGCAAACGGTTCATCTTTAGGCTGAAGGCTGTTGCGTAAGCCTTCTCTACTCTGTGCCAGTTACTCTTTAAGGGGCCGGTCTTCCAATCATCCCATTAGCAGGAGTTATTTTCAGGTGCCACCTCTTTTTATTGGTACCTGGATCTAATAGGTTCAGACACTCGACAGTGCAGAGGCCAGTCTGCAGGTCGTTGTCAGAGCTCACAGGCTGCTGCCTGGACCAGTGCTGGAAGAGAAGGTGTGCGAGGCCAGGGGGGTCCCTACCGCTGAAGCCATGGGTAACAAACACACAAGTCTGGATGACATCCTCGCTGAGGACATGCACCACTGGTATAACAAATTCATGAGGGAGTCTCCATCAGGCCTGATCACGCTTTTTGAGCTCAAGTCCATTCTGGGACTGCAGGGAATGAATGAGGACGCCAGCAGTTATGTGGATCAGGTGTTCTTCACTTTCGACATGGATGGGGTAAGATTGTATTCTCTGGTTTATATACTCACATATGCATGTAAAACCATGATTGTGATTTCTGATGATCTTCAGCCTAGCAAAGCATGAGATCATCATTCATAGGCTTGTTACATAGCTGTCATTAAGAACTTGATCTTAAATGATTTCAAAGGGATTTGTGTATCAGGGATCAGATGGGCAAAATAAGGTCAACTCTGGTGGTAAACCATTCATCCTATAAACAGGTATCAATGCCTCAGAAGAGGAGGCAATTTTATACCAGATTTGTGAGTTTCTTTGGATAAACGTGTCTGTTAAATTATACATGTAACTGTTTTAACCCTTTACAAGGTCAAATGTCTTCTGACCAATATAGAAAAAGAAAAAATCTGGCCAAAATAAACCATAAACCCCCACACACATAAACTATACAAACACATCAAAAAACTTGACATAAAAAATGACAAACACCCAAAATTACTCAATAAATTCACAACCAATATGTAGCCAGTACTCATAACCAATATGGCAAAAAAATATGCATTCTTAAATGTATTTATTTATTGAGTGAAATTAAAATCGATCAAAATATTTTCTTAGTTATGCCAAAAAGTATTACAAAATGTGCTTCAAGGAGATGCAAGAAAATACTTCTATTCCACTATTAACATATATTTTGAGTCCATGTAATTGTAATGTAATAAAATGTCATTTTTAAAACATAATTTGGACAGTATAAATATATCTAGATTGAAAAAAGGAAATATACATCGAATTCTACAATCATACATACTAACGTATGTAATGTAAATATATTTTAACGTTCCTATTAGCCATATATTTTTGGTCACTTTTACATTTGACCACATGGGAAACATGTCAAAGGAGATACAAAAAAAATGTGCCTACATAACAGGGAAAATGATGTATAAGAAACATGGAGGCTACGTTTTGTAGTGTGATCCTCCCATGCACACTCCGTTTACATTGTTGACTGTCAGTGTTGACAAGAGAAAAGCTTATAACAATGTTACAAAGCTTACATTGGTTCAGGTTAAAAAGCTTAAACGGGTTAAAGCTACAAAGCTAAAAAAAAAAAAAGACCACACAATAACCTCCCCTGAATCTTCTTAGGAGGACTGTTCATAATAAAACAGCTTAAATGGTCTCTTTGGGATTAAAACATTTTTTTACAATCCTTCTCTCTTTTTTCTTTAGGATGGATACATAGATTTTGTGGAATATATCGCTGCCATTAGCTTAATGCTTAAGGGGGGAATTAACCAGAAACTCAAGTGGTACTTCAAACTTTTCGACCAGGATGGCAATGGGAAAATTGACAAGGATGAACTGGAAACAATTTTTACGGTAAGTGAAAGATTCATCAAACACCATAAACCATCCACAACAGCTTCCTTTTTTTCAACGGGATATGTTGACCTCTGTTAATGACAACCGCTGGATTATCTACATGTATATTATACTTCCACATCAGGTTTTTGTGAATGAACCGAAATAGAAAGTCATTGCTGACAATGATTCAAAAGGCAGGTTGGGTTAGCATGGAGTCTGGATCAGACTGCTTAACTTGTAGATGAGCTGATTTAATCCAGTTAGAGAACAGTCTTTCTCATGCTGTTTCTGTACCTCTGTTTCTGAGACTGACACTTCTTAAGAGTGGAAATAGTGTTGCATGAGGTTTCATGTTCAGCTGACCTCAGGTGGCCGGTCGGTTACTTCACACAATATATATATATATATATAATATATATATATATATATATATATAGATATAAATAGATAGATAGATAAAGATATAGATAGATATATAGATTTTCATTCATGTTTCTATAAAAAAAAAAAAAGTCTTTTTTTTTCTTCTACAACAGGCTATACAAGACATCACAAGAAATCGTGATCTTGTGCCAGAGGAAGTAGTGTCCCTTATATTTGAAAAGATTGACATTAATGGAGAGGGTGAGCACCAGTTAAATCATAAAAGTCTTCATTCATATATTCTAGTTTATTACATCTCTTTACTTAAACATTCAGGTGAACTGACGCTGGAGGAGTTCATCGAAGGAGCGAAAGAACATCCTGACATTATGGATATGCTGAATAAACTGATGGATCTCACTCCAGTCCTACTGATTATTGTCGAAGGGCGACAAAAATCAAATCACGGCAAACTAGCCTGAGTTTACTCCATCTTAAGGACAATGAAAACAAAATATTCCCCTCTTGAAAATGAAGTTTGGTGGTCCAGCTCTTGAGGATCATATGTAGCTTTCCATGGCACCAGGATTTCCTCGATGGAAAGTTCTCAGGAGACGCATTGTCACACATTTGCCCAATCACGGTGCGATCACAGTGACCCCAGTGGAGATACGAAACCTTATGTCAGCGCTGTCCTCAGTTGAACATTGATCCTCTAATGCTATAAGGGGTTCAGGAGACTAAGGAACTGCTGGCAAGACTTAGGAGTGAGCAATGTGTTGCTTTTTAAGGAAAGGCTCAGTGGAGAACACTGAGCACACATCTAGTGACTTTCATTGGTTGAGCACATCATATAATCCATGTACTTGTGCTAGATTGCTCTGAGAGTGAACTCTGAGACAGTCCATTGCCGACGTGGCCTGAATTAACTATGGATAGAGCAGTGGTTTTTGCCTACACTTTATATAGGACATCAAATGGCAACCGAACGCAGAACAAAAATTGTATATATATATATATATATATATATATATATATATATAAATCAAATATTCTATAGAATGTTGTATTTAAAGGGTTAGTTCAACAAAAAAATTATATTTTTAATAAGACTGCAATGTTATCAACACTTTCAAGGCCCAGAAAGGTAGTAAAGACATCGTTAAAATGGTCCATGTGACTACAGTGGTTAAACCTAACCCAATGGGAATACTTGCACCAAAAAATAAAAAAGAGACTTTATTCAAAAATTTCTTCTCTTCCATGTCGGTCTCTTACGGGGTTCATGTTGCAAACACATTGCAGCGTTTCCGGGTTCTACGTCAGAACGGCGACTCAGTATTGGTCAGTTCCTGCTTCAGGATCGCACGCATGCGTCGTGCTGCTCACATGAACAATGTCGTAGGCTGACACAAAAGAGAAGAAATTGTTGAAGAAAGTCGTAATTTTTTTTTTTATTCTTGTTGCTTCATAAAATTAAGATTGAACCACAGTAGTCACATGGACTATTTTAACAATATCTTTAGTACGTTTCTGGGCCTTGAAAGTGTTAATTTCGTTGCAGTCTGCGGGGTTTCATCAAAAATATCTTGAGTTGTGTTCTGCAGGCAAACGAATGTCTTAGGAGTTTGGAATGAAATGAGGCTAATTAATGACAGAAATTTCAATTTTGGGCGAACCATCCCTTTAATATATATTACAATGAACTGCATTGCTGCATCACTAAATTAGTAACATGACCAGGCTAAGTAGGAAATGTAACAAATATAGTTGTTTGACTGAACACGTCTTTGACCTCAGTATATTAGAATTTGATGAGCCTATTTATTTCGCTGTCCGAGACCCATCAGAACAGACCTATTTTTTGGGTTGCGACCCATCAGTTGAGAACTACTGAAATAACATATCACAAATAGAGCACTTTATCTGAGGAATGCATGAAATTTCACTGAGTTATCTGACACAGTACGTACACTTCCACTGGCATAATTTTAGCTGACCTAACTTGTCAAAACAGTGAAATTAATAGTTTAAAAAACTTGCAGTTGCGCTACTGTTCAAAAGTTTGGGGTCAGTAAGATTTTTTTTTTTTAATTAACTAATTAAATTTTTAAATTAAATAAATACTTTTATTATGCCAGAAAGTGGCTTTTATTATGTTACAAAAGATTCTGTTCTGCTGTGGTGTTTTTTTTTTTTTTTTTACTTTGTATTGGTCTAAGAATGTTGAGCAAAAATCACTGTTTCAGAATGTTTCTGCACCAAATCATCACATTAGAATGATTTACAAAAGATTGGCTGTTGAAAATTCTGCTTTTTTTAAAGCTTTAATTTTAAAGTGTAATAATATTTCATAATATTCTTTCACAATATTCAATACTCTTACCACATTTTTGATCAAATAAATGCAGACATGGTATGATTTTTTTTTTTTTAAATCTTACCGACCCCAACCCTAAACTTTTGAAAGGTAATGCGCACATTTAAATGTCAAATTCTGTAATATCATTGTATAGAGATCTGCATGTGTTTTAAAATTGAGACCTTTGGATAAACCTTGCATTGGAAAGCGCAGGGAAATCACAAAAGGACTCGAAAAGTGCTTTTACTTTTTGGATTATTTTAACAGCATCATTAACAGTCAGTTACAGTATGTGTGTCTAGACACAGGCTTGCTCCTTTAAAAACACATTTAAATTGTGTAACCACAGTATATAGCAGATAGAGACCAGTGAGGAGCTCTGCCATTATGACATTCACAGCAAATACAGATCAGAACTGAGGCAATGAGGTGGGAATTCTTCAGTGTGATGTGACTTCCACATAAAGCAAGTGTTTTTGATGACTTTGTTTTCTAAATTATGTTTTTAATGGAAGCCACTGATTTAAAGCTTTGTAACACTTGAGATGATCATGTTTTCATACCCTGCGCTGTCTCCTGTGACGATTCTCTCGAGAAATAGTTCAGGTGAAAAAAACATCAAGTACTTGAATGAGGTATTGTCTTCCAGTACTTAGTAAGAATGCCATCTGGTATGGAATATTTATGTTGCCTTATTAATAAAATTATTTAAAGAAACCACTGTTTAATTTTATCAGACACAATACGAAATGGGTTATTTATTTAGAGTATTAGAGTATTAATTAGCTTTTATTTTCATATTAAAATAAGCCATTTTAGCTATTTGGTGTACTTTTGTCATTTTTACTACTATTATAATTTTATTTATTTCAGTTTAAATCATTTTAGTACTTCAACTTCAACTTATTTCATTTCAGTTAGTTGCTAAGGCATGTTAATTTACTGTTTTTAATTACAGTTTAAGTTTTTCATTTAATATTTATATTTTAAGTTATTTCAACTTTATTTATTTTTTTGTAGTTTTAGTTAACATTAAAATCACTGCAGGTTATGGTCAAGTTGACAGAGCAAAAACTTTTATAGAAACAAATTAAAAAAATAAACATTTGTATCCATAGTCTATGAAGTAATAAACAACCAAAATAGTACCAAGATAGTCATGCAGCCATAAACCATCCCCATACAAATCCTTAGATATCTACAAATCTTTCATTTTGGTCCAATTAAACAGAAATAAATTAGGCATAGTCTATAAGGCCTAGCCTCTGAATCATGATTCACTGTGTTTTCACCCGTTTAGTGGTGTCTGAACATGTCAGCAATGAAATATATAGTCTAATGAAGGTATATGCCACTCCCAGCGCGCAGTAAACTGAGGTGAACATCAGAGGGAGGAAGGGGAACGTCTTCTGCCAGACTGTCAGCGGATAAACAAACTCACAGATGAGCTCCAGAGGAACCAGGCCCAAGAGATACGTGGCTTCCAGTGGGTTCAACAAAGCCCCGCCCTTCCTGAAGAATCAAATGAAGAATGAAGTTACTGTACCAAGTGTTTCTTTAAATATTAAGACCAATAATCCCATTTTAAGTACTGACCTGAACAGTGCTTTTAGAGAAGTGCAACTGAAGATTGTAAACAGCAACATGAGAAATATTTTAATGGGTAACTCTGGAATTAAGAATGGAAATGTTTAAGAGTTACATTCAGTGATAATGCAAAATGCTTGTTGCGAGATGCTATGTGAGCTTTTTTCCAAATGAGACATACCTTGGGTTGTGAAGAGGAGTGGAAATAGGGAATAATGGCCAGTTATGCTGAGGATGAGAAAAGTCCTGGCATCTTCTCTACTCTGCACAGCGAGCAAACTGAAAAGCAAGAAGTGTTTGTGAGATTAGACGGCTGGCAGAACATGCTTATGTAAGGATTTCATCTTTAGAAGATCACCTTAAAGGAAGTATGGCCATCAAAATGGCTTTCTCGTGTACATGCCAACCAAACATAAAGGATCCAAGGGCACAAATGACAAGGCAGCGCAAGAATCCTCTAGCTCCATTAGGTCTATGCCATATCCTGAAAAGAGCAGGCTGCAAGGGAAAAAAAGAGTCAAAATGATACATACTTCAGAGTCTAGCAAATCTACAAATGTCAATGTAGGAAATGAAGGCCATACGTTTGAATATTTAGATTAACGATGCAAAGAACTCACCAATACTGACAGTAACGTACAAGCAAGGGTTGCTAAAGGAGAGACTGAAGGAAGCACAGAGTGCTGAAACTCTTGAACCAGACCACCAGTCATTGAGGCCTTGGGAAGTTGATCGATGTCAAGCAGTTTCAATTTCAAACCTGAATAAGTGAATCAGAAACAGTCAGCATAAAAAATAGGGGCAAATCATTATGTGACAACGCTCATTATTCTATACATTGCTTCTATCACATCTACAGTAATTCCACACAATCTTTTGAGTTACTGCACATACCCAGAATGGAAAAAGCTTTATCTGCTATATTGTAAAGCGCCCAGATGTTTGGTGCCCAGTACGCGTGACACAGACCACGCTTGAAGGGGAAGAGTCGTGACAGGACTTGTGGAAGCTGACCCTTTTAAAGACGAATAAAATGTATCAGAGAACCTCTGTTGTAAAATAAAAGCAATTCTTAAAAAAAAAAAAAAAGAAGAAGAAAGAAATTCATATTTACTTTACTTAAAATTAATACTTTTATTCAGCAATTTCAAATAAATGCTGTTCATTAGAACTTTCTATTTTTCAAAGAAGCCTGAAATAAATGTGTCTGTTATTTTTTGTTAGATATTCTGATAACAAACCAGTGCTATAAAGGGTCCAAATGACACGGCAAAAGTAGACAAGACAATAGTTCCTAATGCTACCAGTCTCAAGAGACTGAAGCTTCTCCACTGCAAAGACCCATCTGAAAAAAAAAAATTAAAAATTGTGATTTTATATATATATATATATATATATATATATATATATATATATATAAATCATTAATTTTATTATCATTCTTTCAAGTATTCTGACAAATACTGTTACTTACCTCCATTGTTCTGGGTGAAACAAAAGCATCTCAGCAGGAAGATACCGTATGCAGGTGCAATGTATAGATATATATGCTTCAAGTTTAGAAGTATTGAAAACAGCAAAGCCCCCTCTAAGTGTCTATTCTGTAAACACACAAAATCATAAATATATTCTGAGTGAAAACAAAGTCCAAGCAACACGAGCTAAAATTAAATACGATTCCAGAACTAATTAACACACAGAAAAACAACAACAAATACCTGGAAATGTCTTGCTACTGACAGAAGCAGGACTCCAAACAGGAAGCCATTATACTGAAAGTGAATATCTGCAGGAATTTAGTCAAGTGAAATTAATTGCAGGTAACGCATGACTTGACTTATTATTGTGCCAGATCCCCAAGGATACGATCAACAATTAGAAGGCCAAAGTTCCACAGCAACAACACTGTCAGGATGAAAGATGGCTTTCCCAGAAGATCCTTTCCTTTGTCTTCTCGCAAACATTTGCAGCATCTAGAAGAGGACAAATGCACCTCATTCCAGATTAAGCCCTTAATATTGT